>MU223568.1:184000-205355 GCA_018584345.1 Thuja plicata | reverse complement strand
AGATCAACATGCCAACTAGACATGTACACTCACACTTAATTACATTATTTGCAAGAAAATACATTTTACAAAACAAATAATAAGAATAGGAATTATCCAAGGTTGAGACACCTTATTCCTAACACTGTCAAAATGCCAAGGTCTTCCCAATAAGAGATGAAAAGCATCCATGGGTAAGACATCACACAAAATTTTTTCCTTATATCTCCCTATTGATAAATCTACCCAAGCTTGCTCATTAACTAACACGTGTTGATCTTTATTTAAACAAGTGACTATATAAGGGTGAGTGTGAGGAATTCTTTTCAACTTAAGTTTTTCAATGGCTTCCACATAAATAATGTTATCACTAGAACCATAGTATATGATAACTTTAAAAACCTTACCTAAAATCTTGCATTTGACTCTGAACATAGATCTCATTTGACTTGGTTCTTCTTTTACTGGTTCCCTGATAAGTGTTCTTTTGATCATCAAATTCTCTCCTATCTCTGAATCCAATGCCACCTATGGTGTCTTACTGCTAGAAGACTTCTTGCACATAGCTTATCCTTTTCTCTCCACCTTGGGATGATGAACTCTTTTCTGGAAACACATATTAGTATGATGCCCATACTGGTGACAGTTATAGAATTTCATAGAAGAGAAATAAGATCCTCTTCCCTAACTATCTGATCTCCCTCTTGAATTGTTACTAGGGCCTCTGCCTTTGTTGTAACCACCTCTTCTATTATTTGACTCTCCCTAGTTCTCAGTAAGCTTGGACTCTCCTTGATTTCTTTCTTCAAATTTTCCTCCTCCAAATCATCCTCTCTGACCTTTGTTATCTCTTCCTCTACCTCTGCCCCTACTGCTTGAGTCATGCTTCTTTTTAAGCTTCTCTTCTACCTTGAGGGAAACGTGATAACTTTGGTGAATTGTCCATAGGCTCAAGAGGCTTATATAATCTTGTATGTTCCACCTCAATCCATTCAAATACCTAGCCACTTTTAGGCTCTCTTCTTCCCTTACATTTGATCTCAAACATAGCTTGTGTAACTCTTCTGTATAGGCACTTACTTCAAGATCTTTTTGTCTTAAGTTTTGTCTTTTCTTGTCCAATTGCACCTCATAATCATCAGACAAACATGTCTCCCTAATCTTTGCCACCATACCTTTCCAACTGGTAATTGGATTGTTTCCTTCCTTAACCCTCTCATCTTGTACAAATTTCTACCATGTGAGGTCAGTCCCCCTCAACCTTGTTTTTGCTAGTCTCACCTTTTGTGCCTCTGTCACACTGTCACATTCAAAATGGTTTTCTAGTCCTTCTAACCATTCCATGAACACTTATGGTTCCATATTTCCACTGAAGAAGGGTACACATTCCAATGAATTTCCACTCATAGCTTTTAGAGCCTTAGTGAATGACTCTTCTTGGAGTACTGGATCAGGCTCTAGCATTGTATCTTCTTCTACCACTAACTTGCCTTTTCCTTATGTTTCTCTTACCAATTTACTTACTACTATTATTCGAGCTTGCACTTCATCCAACTTAGCTTCCATCTCTACCAATTATTCTTTTAGGAGCCTATTATCTTGTTTCTGCTCTTCCACATCTTTTGCTAATTCAACATTAGTCACCATCTTTGATGAATATACTGATTCTGGCGAATGCAACATCCACCCTTCACAAGCCCAATCTTTATGCTCTAATACCAATCTGATAGAGATTTTCTTCAAACTCTAGATTCATCTTGAATCTCTTACAAGGCCTCTTTCCTAGACCTATTAGGGATTCCAAAAACCCTATTCCTAAGGGCAAGTCACCAAGATCTTTACCCTTCTTACCAAGAACCAGTCTACTAATAGGATCTTTTAGTACTCACTAAACCTACAAGAGTAGATTCCTTCTCATCTAACCAAACCACTCATAATGCCTTGCAGGGTTGAATTCTCACCACACTTGGTCATTTGGTAACATTCTTGAAGACTTAGAACCATCATTCATCCATCTACTCATCGAGTTCCTAAAAACTAGGAAAAAATCTATTGGCTTCTTGCATCCCTATCCAGACACAAAAACTGGATTAACTTACAAAATTTTCTCAGAACCCCAAAACCTAATCCTGGATTTAGATACCCATTTCATAGTTACAAATGATTTTTAGGTTTTTCTTGACCCGAATCCTTCATACAACAACTTAAAACCCTTAAGGACTCTGTCCTTAATAGTAGGGCTATTTGGTCGAGTCTCTGTATTTGCCTTCAAAACATGATGAATTTGATTCATCAACTTCCACCACTTCTTTGGGGGTCATGTAACCTCCCAATCACTAACTTCAAACTATTGGATTGCTTCATTCTATCTAACCATGCATCTTATCACACTCTGATTCTCTAATTCCCTAGTCGGGCTATAGCCAAGCTCACCTAGGGGAAGAGCTCAAAAATCAACCCTAACCCCTCTACTCCTAAAACTAAAAGAAAATTTATATACAAAGACTCCTCTTTCATTCTGTCTAGGAACATTTTACATGCCATGGAGGGAATAACTTCGAGGAGCCATTTTCTATGTACGGTCCAGAAGTGGACCAGTGAACACCAAACTCAAGAAACTTTAAATTGAAACTAAAAAATGAAAAATATTTGCTAAAATCACTCCACACAGAGTTAAGAAACACTCATGGGAAGTTAATTACAATGGAAATAAACACAATCTAATCCATTTATAATACTATGCAATTGAAAACAAGCAAAATGTTGTTACAGAGTAGTTCTGCAACTTTACAAATGAGTAAGATCTTAACAAAATGACATCCAACCTTGGAATCTCTCCATGGAAGTTCTTAAATAGACCTCCTTTGACCAAAAAATATCTCAAACTAATTAGTAACTACCTTTAGGACAAAGCAACCTTTCTTACAAATATGTCGAGCAACTTTCAAAAGTTGCAAAATTGTAAATGTTGCTTTGAGTAACTTTTATATCTTTTTACAATTTTTGCTTTCTCATGTTTTTACATCCATGGATGGATCAAAATGGTCTAATATCACATCCTAAGACTCAAAAAAACCTCAAAATGGTCTCCTATGTAGTTTGGTTGTCTAATCCACATTTTTATTCAATTTTTCCTCTAGGACATTACATAGGGAAAATGGACAAAAAGCTTCACAAAAACAACCTCAACATTACCAGGCTTCTCAAAACCATCCTAAACCTTCTTGAACTATCTAAGAAACTAGGAGAAAACTCCACACAACAAAAATTAAGGGCTTCTAGCCCTAGGTGCTCCTACACCATAACTCCTCCATCATATATACATCTACCATCCACTTCCCATCCAATCTTTCCACACCCCTCACAACATGTGTCATTGTTGATCCTAACAACATCCCCCTATCACACTCACTTTCCATCATTTCATCCAAACACTTGTTACCACCATATCCCTTACCCCACATGTTTATCCCCCATCATAACCATCTCATCTTTGCATTTTCATAAGCCACTCATCCCAAATAAGGTTGTACCAACATCCAGTGATCACTCTAAATGAGATCCTACTACCTTGATACAAAACATGATACTCGATTCCTTTGAGTCATCCATCCATCTCCTTTTTATGATTCCCTCCATAAAATCCCTCCAAAACTTTCCCAAAAGTAAAAAGGTCAAAAACTCATAAAATTTTTTTAAAAAAGTAAAGAGAAAAAAAAATTGTCCAATGGTGAAAACTTGGCAATCAGGTGCCTTGGACAAGTACCATGATGAAAACCTGGCAAACAAGCGTTGTGTGTAATACCTCCATCTAATTTCTCTTTATACTTGGGGGAAATTCCTTCTCGCTATACATCCACCATATCCTCCCTGTCATTTCCCTACCATACCAATCATATCTTATCCATTTCACTTCCTTCATCATCCTTTGGATCTTGATAAAAATAAATCCTACCATGTATACAGGCTCTAAACACCTCTTGGCATACATTTCCCGGTCAAATATTTCCTATCCTCTTGTCCACCCATCCTTCCTCCCATTCATATAAACCCTTCGAATGCCTCTATTTTCCTTGCCTCCATCTACCTTCCTCATCCTCTTTTCACCCTCTCTTCCATCCTACTACACCCCTCCTAAAGCCTCATCATGCATGGCATATCCTAAGTGGGGGCATTTTATTCCTTGGTGACATAGCCCTTGACAACCCTATCACATCCACTTTCCATCTCCCCATCCTTCTCTATCTCCATCTTTTATCCTCGGTCCATCTATCTTGAAATCCTCATTCCTTCATGTACATATTCATTTCATCCTCCCATCCTTGTCTACCTCCATATTTTATCCCCAATTCATCCATCTCCCAATCCTTATCCTCCTCTATTCCTTTACCAAAATCCTTGCATCCATCAATCCTTGTCTATTAGTGCTTCCGTCATCATATCCCCACGTTATCTCCTTCATTCATCCCTTTGTCTTGTCATATCATTTCATTTCCTCCTACATCCCTTGTCATTGGTATCTAATTCTAAGCTACACTCATGCACTCCAATGTCATCCATTTACTATTCTATGCATTTTCTCCATTCCATTTTTTCTCATGTACGCGCCAAATATTCCTTTTCACATTGCTCGTCTACTATTTTGCATAGTGAATCCATCATTTGTTAACATAACATGATTCTCCTTGAGTCAACCTCGAACCATCACCCCATTCTCCCCCTACCCTCTTTTCCCTGGTTAGTCTTTGATGGTCATTCTACACCTATCCCCACCCCAATTCCCACATATACTTTTCCACTCTCCCTATCCTACCCTCTGTATCCCCATCCTCTTTATCCTACTCCAACCCCCATCTTATCCCTTAGTGCCCCTCTCCTTCTGCAGGACCTCTCCACCCTCACCGATAAATTTCTAGATGGTAAAGACATTGATATGAATTGTACTAAGTGTATCTTTAGATTTCTCGATAGAACCAATATAATCTATATAGTCGTAAAATGGAAGCACTTCTATTGTAGACTGGTTTAGCCTTCTGAGTAAGTGGTTTGGGGTCATGTCAAGTGCCTTGAATGGGTCCCTGACTTGGATCTGGCTTTTTCCCCCTGTTCTGCCCCATTTTCACTTTTTCCAGCTTATTTCTGACACTCCAGACTGAAAAAATGGGACTTTGACCTCAGGATCAAGGTCGACCTTTTTGGGTCAAGGTCAACCTCGACCTTGACCTAGGTCACAATCGACCTCGACCTTGACCTAGGTCACAATCGACCTTTTTTCTGGCCCAGGGTTCAAATTCTAGAATTCCAGGGTTTCCGGATGTCAGTCTTTGGAAAGAGTTAATTCCCACTTCTGGGTCAGTTGTTTCGGTCTTCGGAACAACAAATATTAAATTATATTTAATATAGGTCCTCTTCTAAGGGTATGGGTCTAATTAGAATTTAATTCTCCTATGTAGGCCTCTCTAGAAGATTGTGCCCTAGTTTCATATAAAAGGAAGCTTTCTCCTCTCATTTTCTCTAACCATCATCAAGCACCAACCACAAGCAAAAGACTTGAACTATAAGAAAGAGAAATCTAAGACAAAGAATTGAAGAGTGAGATCCAAAGGTGAAGAAGCAAGATTTGAAGTAAGCCAAGTAGCCATTGAAGCATTCATCCATTCTCAAGCATTCAAGCACTTCTCAAGCACTCATTTCATCAAGAAGGTCCATTGGTGGCCATTGAAGGATTCAAGCTCCATGGAGCCCTTTTGTTGAAGATTTCTCCATCCACATTCTTCCAAGCCTCTTCCTATTCAAAGACCCATTCAAGATTGGTGTTGAAGATCTACAAGCAATTGATTTGAGACATCCTACATTCTGCATTCTACATCCATTTGGTGCATGCATACTTGTGGATCCATGGATTCAAATCTGCCACAAGGGCTTCTACAAGCAAGGTAAATTTGTTCATTTACTTTGTTTTACTCATGCAATTTCAATTATACTTTGAGGTTAATTCTAAAACCGGGGTTTGACCAAGGCAAACCCCTCCCCCCAACAAACAAATCCATTTTTCTTGTAGGTACAGGTTCAAAACAACAGATCAAAGTGCATATTCGGATACCCTTTTTGGCAAACTTTTAGGATTCGAAAATAGATTTCCTGTCGGAGACTTTTTAGGTCAATTTTGCCCTAGGTCAGAATCAAAAATTCTAGGTCAATTGTGACATTGACTTGAGGGCCAAAATCGGAACTGTATCAGAACGAAAAAAGATTTATGGGTTTTGTTTGTCTCTGCATTTCTGTCCCGAATCCGCTCTCAGATTTTCCAAAAACTGGGTGCACACCCCCGAAAACAACATTCTTTTAATCTGTAACATTTCAATGTTAGTACCTTTCTCCTATCCATTTCAATTAAAGTTCTTAATCTATCTAAACCTATCAGACATTCAAATCTATAAACATAAATGGGTATTTAAGATCTTCCTCTTTGCTCTTATTTCCAAATGATTTATTCATTTATGCATTGATCCTTCCTTTGGGGTTAATCAATTTGGATCCATCATTTGTGTATCTAAGGATAAAAGGAGAGCATCTTATTTACCCCCATAACATATTTTAAATGTAATATTTTGTATGTTACATAATCATTATGCATAGCAATAAGAGGATACTCATTATTCATTTATATTTGATTAGAATCATCATTTTGAGTTACTAAAGATGCATTTATAGCGTCATTATAACTTTCTACATGAAGCACATTGAACTATTAATAATGCCCTATATTTTATGTAACATTGAAGTGACGTAGGACACTTTTAGATAGATGGAACTTGATTTAGGAGTTATGGTAATAAGTTGATGTTGTAAAAGTTGGTGTAACCCTATATGTGGATGATACACCAAAATCCAAGTTTCTATATTATTTTGGTTTTATATGATTGTTTTAAAATGAGAATCACCAATATAATCTTGACATTTTCCCTCTAGCATTGTTGCCTATATTTTTAAATTTTGACTTCGATTAAAACTTATGGAATGAGCTTGTTTTGGAGAAACTATAATCGAAGAGGTTATTTTCTAACTTAAACTCGTAAGTGCATACATGCTAACACATAACTCCAAAAATAAAGTATTGAAAATCACCTTTCTTTGATCATTGGACGAATTTTGATAAGACATTTAATCTTGATGTTTATAATAACCCACTCTGACTAACATAACTTGAAATACAAGCACATAATCATTAGTATCTTATTCAACCCTTGTTTGCACCGTAACAATTTTATAAATACTATTTTCATCCCAATATTATTTTGACAATGATTAAAAGTTTTGTTACATCAACTAAGTCTTTGAAGAAATGAATTAAAGTGTGACGTGAATAGTAAAACTATTTAAACACATAATTTTCCAATCTTCATGGAAACAATTTGACAAGTAATTACTCTTCATAAAAGTAATCTAAACATGTTTCTTTCAAATAAAGTATGAGTCAATGGATTGCCTCCACCATCATACATTTTGTTTAGATATAATCATCTCAAATTTAGTTGATAAAGCATACATCAATATGTCATATGCCAATGAATTATCTAATTATTCACTCATTAGGTTCCTTTCAAGAGATTTCTTTTAAATCCTTGATACTAGTGTTTATGTTTTCTAACTTTCTAAAATATTGGGAGAGTTCGAAGAAAAAAATAGAATGAGTAGACAAGGGGGGAATGGAATAAAAAAGGAAGATATGTGAATTCAAACTTTAGAATCCTTAGAAGGAGATGGAATTGGTTAATGTAAACAAAGGAATGATTAAAATAAGGAAAATACAATTGCACTGGTGTAATGGGAATAAATCTAAACTGGTTGATGACAATATATCGAATTTGGATACTTTAACTAGCTTGAGATGTGAAAGACAAATTTTGATATTTCTATAGCCAATGACTAGGCCATGCCTAAATTTTTGTTCACTTTTTATCCATTGCTAAATTTCATCTTGGAGATTAAACAACTTGTTTCCTCATGTTAGAGAATTGGTGTTCAAAGACACCTTTAGGTTCTTATTTTTTTATATAGATGGAAGATCATTCACTTCTTTAATAACAATTAAGTTTAATAGTTAATGTAATTAAGTTAAAGATATAAGATTACCACAATCTATAATTTAAATTTTTTTGAAGCTACTTTTAGATTAGAGTGCGTTTGAGTTTTCTTATCAATGTTTCTAATCACACTTCATGATCTACCATTGGGATGATAGAGAGCTAAGAGAGATAGAGAATGAAAACACATCAAACAAAAAATAAAAGTGTTGATACAATTAACACTTATGTGAATTTAAATGCATTTTGCTAGTAATCTATGACTAAAATGACCTAGGATGAGCTGCACAACTCAAGCCTTTGTACACATAAGATGATAACAACAATCAATGTGAATGCAAGGAATTGTCCTCCTTTTCCCAATGCACAATCAGAAGGAAGATGACCCAATAGGCTCAAGTTGGACTTAAGCCCTAAGTAAGTCAATGATCCTTTGTTGTAATGAATTGGGGGAAGTCATATATAAAGAGAAATGAAATGATGATGCAAGATAAGAGGCTAAATAAGAAAGTATATCAAGTTACAATAATATAGACCAATGAAAAAACTGACAGACAACTTTAATGACCTGAAATGGTGACCAGAAAGTTGTACCAACTTGCAGTCCAAAATTGGGGTGAATTCCTGAGCGTTCTATTCTCAGGAACAAATAGCTCGAGGCGATGTGTTCCTAGCAACTTTGCTTATAATTAGTTGTGGTCTTTCCGTCAGATCTTTCACTTTCTAAATTAGTCTCGACAACTCCACTACCTGCTCCTGCACACAGAAAGATAGGGAAGAAGGTTAAAATGAAGGGGTTTTCCTTGGTCAAACCCCTATTTGGAATCAACCTTGAAATGAAATAAAGTAAATGAAAGCATGTTGTCATATAATAGAGGCTAGATCCGAGAAATGAAGTATGTCATACCTTAGCAATACAAATGCTTCTTTGAATGTGATCAAATATGTTGATGCAATAGCTTTGACTTAATGCAAAAATCCAAAAGGAAATCATGAAAGACAAAAATCTTATGTAATGGATGTTGTAGCTTGCCACAACATTTGATTGAGAGAGAGAAGGATGAATGTGGAGACTTAAATGTGTGTTGATCCTCTTCCTTGATGGTTGCCTTTGCATGGCCTTCAAAGAGGGAAATAAGCTTGATCCATGGAGAAGATTGCCATGAAACACCTTAGAATGCTTGAGATCTTGAATGCATGTCTTCAAAGTTTAAACTTGATTGCTTGATAATGGATGTTAATGCTTGACTCTAGTAATGGATGCCAAAATAAGGAGAGATAGGCCACTTATATGCCTCTCACAACATTTTGGGGGTTAAAACCTAGAAAGACCGACTATAAATTCAAATACCCCACCAAATTACCAAGACGAGGCCCCAGTTCTAATTTCAGCCCAAACCTCGGGGAGCACAATGCCCTGGACATTATGTTCCATCTAATCAGGGCTCAAATCAAAACCATAGATCCCAAATAATCAAGGGATGTTGGAGTACAAGGCACAACTAATTTAGAGGTTGGGACAGAACACAAAAGGCCACAGATGGTAATATAGGGCCTGGGTGGTCAAATGAATTATTGGATTGGAAGAAAAATAGAGGAGCACATTTAGAAATAAGGGCTTACCTTGATTTTAAGTGAGATTGAAATAATAGAGGACCTATATTTGAATTTAGGTGTCCATTAAGTGTCATATGAAGTCCTACTATGAAAACACACTAAGGTGGGCGCTAAATAGTCATGAAATTATACACACATGTTAGGTGCTTACAATTTACGACGGTACACTATATGTTGCTACACATGTTAGGTGCTTACAATTTACGACGGTACACTAAGAAAACAAGAGCTTAGGATTTCAAATAAAAGAACTAAAATATGTATGCTGCTACTAAAAATGATTGTGTTTTTTTTGTGCTTAATCATTTTCATATAACATAATCAAACAAGCAAACTAATTCAAAGAAACACAAACTCTACAAAAACAATTATAATTTAGTATAACAAAATTTAAATACAAAATTAATAATCAACAAATAAACTTAAAGAAAGAAAGATTCTATAGTGTAGAGATGACTTACAATAAATATGTAACTACCTCATACTCCTTGAGAGAGGCACCTAACTACACTATGAATGAGAAATGCATACCTTACCTCCTACAAGATTTGACTTGTGACCTCTCTCTCATAGACCCCAACTCAAAGTGTCAATATAACAAAACCTAAAATTATAATTTTACAATATCTGAAATAAATTAGATTTACAATCTCTACACAAAATAGAATACAAAGGAAAAAATTAGAAGTACAAGATCTGCACCCACATGGGGACTCGTGTAGGGTCTCTTGTTTGATTGGCTGGATCTAAAATTTCTGTTAAAATTCAGTTCACAATTATTGTATCTTCCCCACCTTTAAATCGTGGTTCAAATTCCCAAAATAGGGGCTCTTCTAAAGTACCAATTCTATAAAACTAGAAAATAAAAAATATATGTAACGGTTACCATAGATAAAGAATGTAGTCGTTGGAAGATCCATCTTCCAACGGACACAAATATCCTCTTCTACTTTGCTCCACATTGTTCGAAACAATGTGAGCCGTTGATTAGGAAATAATTTTGCAGGTGTCATGAAATACATTGAATCTCTTGTGATCCTCCACCACGTTATGTAGTGTGATTTGTCCTGTTGTCATTGAGTAGAGGCAAATAGGGAGCGCCATGGCCCATATCATCACATGCATATTGTTTTGTCTACCTATATACAAACCTGTGCTCAGTGAGTCAGTAGCCACTGTGGACTCCACTCTTTTATCCTGCCATGTGCCAAGCTTTCAAATATCTCTCTTTACCAGAGTTTTCTGTATTTTACAAAGAAAAAACACACTTTCCAGTTCTCTTTAGCCAATGGGTATATAGGAATTGCCCTACAAAGTTACAATGCAGGGTCTAGTTTTGACCATATATTGATCAGAGAAGCTAAATTGTGAAGTGGGTACTACACTCTGATCAATGAGAGAGCAATTATTCAACTGTACCCTTGTTGTCTGGTGCCTACATTACGATATCCTTGTAGAGTGTTCAGAGGACACAGATTTTAATAATGGCATTTGATGTTTTGGGTCACTGAAACATTTGATTGTTTTTAAGAGGATCTTAAAGCAGCCATAATGGGGGAGAGGATGAGCATAAGGGTTGGTTTGATGGTTGTAGAAATTGTTGTTTTTGCTGCTGTATTGCATCTGAATTCAGTTAAAGCTGGTGTGTATATTGTGACAGTTGAAGGAGATCCTGTGGTGGGCTACACAGGCTCCATTCCAGGGTTTGAAGCGACTGCTGTATCTGGTGGCAAGATTGATGCAACGAGGTGAGTTATGGAACTTTAGATTTTAGCTATGGGCTTTTGCCATTTCTTTTTTTTAAGATATTGGGTCGTTTCTATTTCATCCTTTAGATATTGGGTTTTGCTGAGATCTCAGAAAATGTTTGCTTAAGACTAGTATAGATATGCTATACCGGTAGAGCAGTGGAAAATCAAATTCTAGTAACACTCCATGAAGTCCACAGAAGACTTATTGCTTGTTGTACTATGAATCATGAAACTGATTGGTAGAATCCTGTAAGTTAGTAGGGGCAAGTAAAACAAGGGTTCCTATGATATGGTTTTGAAGTGCTGTTTATTGGACTTGTGTTGTCTGAATTGGTGAAATAGCAGGAAAACATTCTGGGTGGCTATTGGCTACATAAGTGATCTAGAAAGGGGTAGATAATGGTCTAAAACAAGTGTAGATATCAGAGAAACGATTAAGTTTGTACTGGATTTTTGAGTGCTCAGAATAGGGGATGTAGTCTGGATTAGGGCAAGAGACATGTATGCAAATCTTTATAGCAAAATCAGAACCTTCTATATTCCGCTTGACCAAAATCAGTTGAGATCGGCAGAGTAGCTACAAGCATTCGCATTTGCATTCTCAAGTTAGCTCTACTTCCCAGGATATAGTTTTAAAGCGATGTTTATTGGACCTGTGTTGTCTGGATTGATGAAATAGCAGGAAAATATCTTAAGTGAGTACTGGCTATGTGAGTTCTCAAAAGGGGTAGAGAGTGGTCTAAAAGAAGTTCAGATAGCAAAGAAACAGTTAAGTTTGTACTGTGTTTTAAAGTGCTCAAAATAGGGATGTGAGCTGGATTAGGAACAAAGAAATGTTTGCTCACCTATATAGCAAAATCAGACCTTGTATACTTTGCATGTTTTAAACCAGTTGAGATCTGAGTAATTACAAGCATGGAAATATACATTCATAGTTTCTTTGCTTCCGAATCTACGCTTTTGAATTACATGTTGCTATTTCCCTAAATGGCATTATTGGTCGTCACTATTCAATGCAAGGACTGAATCAAGCCACTATCTTTTCTGTGAACAGTGAGGCCGTCAAATCCTATTCCCAGCACTTGGCGTTGCAGCATGATTTGCTTCTAGATGAGCTCTTTAACACAGACAGCTATAAAAAACTCTACAGCTACCGACATATCATCAATGGATTTGCTGTGCAAATGTCCGCGGATCAGGTATAGGGGACTTGCTTGGTTTTTAATTCGGGGTTGTGTCACTGGTTTAATAAATTGTATCCTGTGACAAGAAAAGAAAACTGAATAATACATTTATTAACACTTTCTTTCTATACTATTGTCTTCTCACCTGTCAGAAATATATCGTGTTTTTTATGCTTTTGTTATAGGCAGAGAGATTAAGGAAATCACCAAGGGTAAAACACGTTCAGAAGGACTGGAAAGTTAAAAGATTGACAACCCATACCCCAGAATTTCTGGGGCTTCCAACAACAGTGTGGCCAAGTGGAGGAGGCGAAGAGAAAGCAGGAGAAGGGGTGGTTATTGGTATAATTGATACAGGGATTTATCCTCAACATCCAAGCTTTGCAGTGCACAGTTTGCCTCGTTTTGGGCCTGTTCCTGGTTACACAGGAAAATGTGAGGTTGACCCCAGTACTAATAGGAATTTCTGTAATGGAAAGATTGTTGGGGCTCAGCATTTTGCATCTGCGGCAATCGCAGCAGGGTCATTCAACCCTTCTATTGATTTTGCTTCGCCTCTAGATGGGGATGGGCATGGAAGGTATGATAACAAATTACATGATTATGCAAAAGTTTGTGATATGTTAAGTAGCTTGAAAGGACTGGTACTGTCTTATCAGTACAAGCATATATATAATAAATGCTGGAGAGAAACCCTTCTAAATTCCTGAAATAGGAATCTAATGTGGGAAGTGGCTCTTTAGTGCAATTAGTGATAATTAGTTTGGAAAATTAAATTCTCAAATTTGAGTTTTCTCTTCATTTAAGATGATTTGCCCGATAATACTAGACACAGTGTACATGCTTCTTCAATTCTTTTGAATTTTTCAGAAAAAATCAATTTTTTAACTGTAGCCCCTACTTAACTTCCTTTTTTCTTTAAACATTAATCTTTTTCGGCACCAAGTTTAATTCTCCATAGCTCATGTGGTTTGGTTGCTTCCCATATTCAGTCATACAGCTGCAACGGCAGCAGGGAATTATGGAATACGAGTGAGAATGCATGGTTACGAATTTGGGAAGGCAAGTGGAATGGCTCCTAGGGCACGGTAAGTCCTTGAGATCAAAACAACTAAATTTCCTGTAACTATCAAAACAGTGAGGTCTTCTCCACATAATATATACAGCAGGTGTGGCTTTTTAGACGGTCTAAAAATTTGATATTCTCCATGTCAATTTCAGTATTGCTGTCTACAAGGCCTTATACCGGCAATTTGGAGGTTTTGTTGCTGATGTGGTGGCAGCCATTGATCAGGTTTAATCATTGATTCATTTCCGTAGCTAGTTGTTGATTTCAAATTAGCATGCAAAGAGAGTGGGAAAATAAATGCTAGAAAAAAATTTCTTCAGAAGGAACTAAAGGAATTTCATACCTTGTTTGTAGGCTGTAGAAGATGGTGTTGATGTTTTGAACCTTTCTGTTGGACCAAACAGTCCTCCTGCAAGTGCAAAGACTACATTTCTCAATCCTTTTGATGTTGCCCTTCTTTATGCTGTCAAAGCAGGAGTATTTGTAGTACAAGCAGCAGGAAATGGCGGTCCATTTCCCAAATCTATGGTGTCATTCAGCCCATGGATAACCTCTGTTGCGGCTGGTGTGGATGACCGAAGCTATCAAAATACGGTTTTTCTTGGAAATGGAAAAAGCATTTCTGGGATTGGGCTTGCACGTAAGTTTTTCTCACCCAGAAATTTTGAATCCTTTTCTGCTCTGATGAAACAGTTTCAGATGTAAACACTTGAAATTTTATAGAATTTGAATTTTGTATATAGAATTAGATGGCACTCAAATAGCTTTTACAACCAGTATTTAATGTCTCAAATGGTTTCTCTGCACAGCTCCAACACGAAAAGACACGTCATACACTCTAGTTGCAGCAAATGATGCCATGTTAAATACATCTGATATAATGTTCAATCCATTTGACTGCCAAAGGCCTGAGGTTCTGAACAAGGCTCTTATTCAGGGCAACATTTTAGTTTGTGGGTATTCATACAATTTTGTATTCGGCGGTGCGTGTGTGAGACGTGTGGCAGAAACAGCAAAGAGTTTAAGTGCAGCTGGTTTTATTCTGGTTGTGGAGACTGTTTCACCAGGAGCTAAATTTGATCCAGTTCCAGTTCCTATTCCAGGAATTGTTATAACTGAAGCAGAGAAATCATCAGTATGTATAATATCACTCAAAGACATTTGACAGCAATTTGTAAGTTTAAATAGCTTATCCCTGTAGTTAGCAATATGATTACAGGAAGATTGACTCCTATCCCAGTTCTTCTCGTAATTGACCTACTATGATACATTTCTGACAGTTGCATTTTTCGTTGTTGCTGAAGGTTCTTATAGACTACTATAATAGATCAACAATAAGGGGTGCGTCAGGTCAAGTTACAAGCTTTAGAGCAAAAGCTATGATAGGAAATGGGCTGACTCCTAAATTCCAAAGCGCAGCCCCTCAGGTGGCCGTTTATTCTTCAAGAGGACCAGATGTAATGGATTATAGCTATGAGGATACTGATGTTCTAAAGCCAGACATTCTGGCTCCAGGTTCACTAATATGGGCTGCATGGACTCCAAATGGGACTGATGAGGCTAATTATCAAGGTGTGCACTTTTCATGGGTTGCAGTCCAAAGTTCAGGACTTCTCCAAACAATGCTTTCAGTCACTAGCTTATTTGGTCTTAGTTTTTGTATGTTACAATGTAGGACAAACTTTCACAGACATAAGGGGATGTTACATTTTCATCTAGCTTTGTAGAAGATTTAGAAGACATCTTTATTGGTGCAGGAGAAGGATTTGCAATGATATCAGGAACAAGCATGGCAACACCTCACATAGCTGGCATTGCAGCTTTGATCAAGCAGAAGCATCCTGAGTGGAGCCCAACTGCCATTAAGTCAGCATTACAAACAACATCTACAGTTGTAGACAACAAGGGAAATCCCATACAAGCACAACATCTTTCTGATGCAGGTATTCCAGTACTTGTACCGGCCACACCATTTGACTATGGAAGTGGTGCTGTGAATCCCAAAGGAGCTCTTGATCCAGGGCTCATTTTTGATGCAGGCATGCACTCCTGAACCTTTACACTAAAATTTCTGACATTTGGAAACTTTTGGGTTATTTCAAACAAAATACAGAACATTCATTTACATACTAATTTATTAATTTTTGCTTTGCATGCCTCTTAATTTGGTAAATTTATTTGCAGGATATGAAGATTATGTCAGCTTCCTCTGTTCTGTTCCAGGCATTGATAACGGTCAAGTTGTAAATATTACTGGTTCAGTATGTGGACCAAAATCACGCCCAATTGATCTCAACACACCGTCCATAGCAGTTTCTAATCTTGTTGGATCTCAGACCATATTGAGAAAAGTCACTAATGTGGCACAAAAAGAGACATACAAACTATCCAGCTCAATGCCACCAGATGTTTCTTTGACAATAGAACCTTCGGTATTAATTATGGAAGTAGGTCAGACCAAATCATTTTCAGTGACACTATCTTCTAAACTTCCCTCTGGAAGTTATAGCTTCGGTGAAATTCTATTGCAAGGAGACAAAGGTCACCTAGTGAGGATGCCTGTAGCAGTATTAGCTAAGTATCCTAATTAATGAGCCTTATAGCAGAGGAATACACGCAGTGTTTTCAAGGGTCATCAATTTTTATTTTTGTAGGGTATATTATTCTTTGTAGTGATTTTAATAAGTATCAAATTTTTAGTAAAGTGGAAGAAGTAGGGAGCAACTTAGCTCCCTCCTCGTATAGAAATAGGCATCAAGAATCTTTTTGGAGCTGGGAGAGAATATTTATTGGCTATTTTCTGTGCTTCAGAAATATAGATGTAACTGTGTAGTTACAGAATAATTGCTCTGTGAACTTAGTGTCTGTATTTTGATTGATTTATCTTGTGGGGGACACAATGGGGCACCACTGCCTTTGTGCATGCAGCTTGACATTCAAAAAAGGTTTCTGTTCTATAATAGGTAACTTAAACAATGAACTTTTCTCACCAACTGATCTCAACATAAGCTCCCTCCTCGTATAGAAATAGGCATCAAGAATCTTTTTGGAGCTGGGAGAGAATATTTATTGGCCATTTTCTGTGCTTCAGAAATATAGATGTAACAGTGTAGTTACAGAATAATTGCTCTGTGAACTATTTAGTGCCTGTATTTTGATTGATTTATCTTGTGGGGGACACAATGGGGCACCACTGCCTTTATACATGCAGTATGACATTCGAAAAAGGTTTCTGTTCTATAATAGGTATCCTAAGCAATGAATTTTTCTCACCAACTGATCTCAACATAAGCTCCCTCCTCGAATAGAGATAGGCATCAAGAATCTTTTTGGAGCTGGGATTGAATAATTATTGGCTATTTTCTGTGAACTATTTAGTGTCTGTATTTTGATTGATTTATCTTGTGGGGGACGCAATGGGGCACCACTGCCTTTGTACATGCAGTTTGACATTCGAAAAAGGTTTCTGTTCTATAATAGGCATTATAGACATCCTAAGCAATGAATTTTTCTCACCAACTGATCTCAACATAAGCTTGCCTTTATGCATTCAATTTGACATTCTATGAAGTTTTCCCACAAATGGATCTCAACTAAGCTGCACAACCTTTGTGGGGGACACAATGGGGCACCACTGCAGTTTAACATTAAAAAAGGTTTCTGTTCCATAATAGGTATCCTAAGCAATGAATTTTTCTCACCAACTGATCTCAACATAAGCTTACCCTTGTGCATTCAATTTGACACTATGCTCCATGGAGTTTCCGGGACAGGGACGTTTTAGGGGACGGGGACGGGGACGTGTTTCCGGTACGGGTACGGCTCAGAGCCATTTTTTAGGGGACAGCTATTAAAAAAATAGGGGAATTTTTATATATATAGAAAGAATTCAAATATGCATATCATAACATTGATAAACCATTCCACATAGACATTTTAGATGCTCAAAGCAATGAATACATAGCAAATTAACAAAGTTCAAATACTTTCATTGTAAAAATATGGCCCCAAAGGCTCCAAGTTGCTGCTCTGTCTTCTTCTTTTTGGCAAGAATGAATGAAATGAACAAATGAAAGAGAGTTACGCTTTTTATGTTTTTAGCATTCCATAGTAGGGTTTAGTATCTTTTATTTAATATAGCAAATTAACAAAGTTCAAATACTTTCATTGTAAAAATATGGCCCCAAAGGCTCCAAGTTGCTGCTCTTTCTTCTTCTTTTTGGCAAGAATGAATGAAATGAACAAATGAAAGAGAGTGCTTTTTAAGTTTTTAACATTCCATAGTAGGGTGTATCTTTTATTTAATATTAGAGTCCATGTGGGGCCCGCCGAAAACCAAACACATTAAAAAAAAACTCACTTTTCAAGACTAGCGGCCATTTTTTTTGGCTGGGAAATAGGGGACGGATTTGGGTACCACTGACCTATTTAGGAAACTTTGTTTTTTTCAGTTTCCGGAACATCCCCGATTTGGGAACGAAAAGGGGACTATTAGGGGATGTTGAAAATCCGTCCCTGCGTCCCCGTTTCGTACTCGGGACGGGAACAGGGGTACAAGGGCAGGGGACGCGTCCCCGTTGAACACAGATTTGACATTCTAAAACAGGTTCTATTCTATGAAGTTTTCCCACAAATGGATCTCAACTAAGACCTTTGTACTTGCAATTTGACATTCAAAAAAGGTTCTATTCTATGGAGTTTTCCCACAAATGATTCTCAACTAAGTTGCACAAGTTTTGCTTCACCAACTAATGCCTTGCATATCATTTACGTCTATTGATTTCAATCATCAACTGCTCAGCTAAATTGGGTGGTTACTCTTAATTTTAGCTGTCTTTGCCCGCTAATTCACATCGTTTCATGGTTATGCCTCTCAAGCAATTCAGATCATTAAATGTTGTTAAATCAATATCAATTACGCTAATATGGCTTTCAAGGTATAACACTGAATTTCAAACTAATGCTGTTAACTCAATATCAACTACACTAAGAATGGGTTTCAACTAATGCCGAATTTCAAGCGGCAAGTTTGAAATTCAATGAACTTCAAGAAAAGGGTTCACTATTTTCATTAACCAATAATAATATCGATTATGCAATTTGTTTTATATATCATGCTTATTGTAGATGATGTATAGTAGTTACATAATATCATAATGTGATTTATGTCTGAGAGTAGGTACACTTGTTTTTTACTGAAGTGTGCAGGTACAGGGTTATATCCTAACAGTGGTTATCTAGTGCAGAAGGTCATCCTTGGATTTCACTCGTAAGTTAGGGTTATCTAACTTGAATTGAGTGCTTGATGAGTCTTATGACTCTGTGTGAATCCAAATCCAGGTCAGTGGTGATTATAAAGTCCGTCTGTTGTGCAAAAGCTCTAAACTAGTTGTATATGCTGAAGCATAGACCCGAAATATATTAAAAACATTGCAGTACAAATTATTTGCAAATCATTAAAACATATAAAATGAAACAGAGGAACAAAATAACACAAAAGACAGATTTGCCTGGTAAAACCTTGAAAATAATAAGGAATATCCTCTCAAGGGGAAACTGCTTTTCTTAAACATAAGGTATGATCTATTTTATTGTTTTATTGATTTATCGTTGTCATTATCCACTTTTACAACAATTTCCTGATAACTGCCCATGCCCATTATTGCCTTTTCTGCAAGCCAAGAGAAGCCAAACTCTACCTTGGCTTTTGTAACAGTTTCGGTTTAGTAAACATATCTGCACATTTTTTGGGTGTACGAACTTTATCAAGAGTTACTTCACCTCTAACAATAAGTTGTCTTACAAAATGGTACTTAATTTCAATATGCTTGGTCCTACTCTGATAAGCTTGATTTTTAGCCAAACGGATACCACTTTGACAATAACAAAATACAACTTGCACTTTTCCAAACCCATCCAAAAGACCCTTCAACCAAATTGCCTCATTAAATGCATGTGAGATAGCCATATACTCTGCCCCAGTTTTGGATAAAGTAATCATTTCTTGAAGCTTTGACATCCAACAATTAGCTTCACTTGCAAGAGCATAGACAACTTAAGTAAATATTCTTTTGTCCAAATCGCTCGACTACATACTAAATCACTACAATTATCATAAGTGATGCAATAATCACTTGTGCCTCTAAGATATCAAAAGTATTCATTTCAATGTTGCCCATTGCTCTTACTTGGATTTGCAATGTATCTATTGAAAACACTAATTGCATGTGAAATATTTGTCTTCTACATACCATCACATACATCAAACTTTATATTGCATTAGCATACAGTACATAATACGCATAATCCTTTTCTTCTTTAGTTGTAGGGCATAAACTTGAAGGAAGCTTAAAATGTATTTACTAGTTTTACATTTTTCATACTAAATCTTATGAGGATCTTCTTTACATATTTGTGTTATGATAACCAAATCTTATTATATCCCCTAAGTATTTCTACACCCAAAATTTGTGTTGTTGGGTCCTAGATCCTTAATATGAAATGTCTTAGCCAACTAAGCTTTTAACCTATTAATTTCAATCACGTTTTTGCTTGCTACAAACATCGCATTGACATATAACACCAAGATAATGAATACGAATAAACTATTTTTCAAACTTTGAAGTAAACACAATGGTTATACTCACTTTTTTGTAAAGTTTTAGCTCACCATCCAGGAATCAAGCTTCTTGTACCATTGCTTGGGTGATTGCTTCAAGCCATACAATGATCAAGGATGTCAGGGTGAAGCTGGTTAAGGTAAAAACTGTGATGAATGTTGCAAATTCTTTAATTAAGGTTGTGAGCACAAAGATGTTCAAATGATGTTTAGAGTCTATAATCTGCATGGTCCCTAACAATGAAATTATGGTGTAGATACTCTGTTTTCTCTTGCAAGATGTTCAACAAGTGGGAAATTGTTAACAAAATGGTGTCTCAACATTGCATTTACATAAGGTTCCTATTTATAGTAAGTATACATTTGACTGTAGATTCCATTGAATTTTTTCCTAAAGCTACGATTAGCTAAATAAGTATCCCAGTAATTTTTTGTTGCGAGATCTTGTTTAGATTTGAAGATATTGAAGTTTTCATTTGAAAGTTTCAAAGGCATTACATGTTGAACATGTCGAACAACTGAGAGGGGAGGGGGGTGAATCAGTTATTCTCACACAACTTTACAAAACTTTCGCTTTGTCGGTTAACACTTAAACAGTTCCAATAGCAACTTAAGATTTGTCGATTTAGCACATTAAACCGACAAAAAATATAAACATGAAATGCACAGGAACACTGAAACACAGAACACCAGCTTTTACGTGGAAACACCAAGACGGTTAAAACCACGGAGAAACTAATTCTCATGAAATATTGGTCTTCTACATACTATCACATACATCAAACTTTATATTGCATTAGCATACAGTACACAATACACATAATCCTTTTCTTCTTTAGGTGTAGGGCATAAACTTGAAGGAAGCTTAAAATGTATTTACTAGTTTTACATTTTTCATACTAAATCTTATGAGGATCTTCTCTACATATTTGTGTTATGATAACCAAATCTTATTATATCCCCTAAGTATTTCTACACCCAAAATTTGTGTTGTTGGGTCCTAGATCCTTAATATGAAATGTCTTAGCCAACTAAGCTTTTAACCTATT
>MU223568.1:167051-183926 GCA_018584345.1 Thuja plicata | reverse complement strand
ACGAATAAACTATTTTTCAAACTTTAAAGTAAACACAATGGTTATACTCACTTTTTTGTAAAGTTTTAGCTCACCATCCAGGAATCAAACTTCTTGTACCATTGCTTGGGTGATTGCTTCAAGCCATGCAATGATCAAGGATGTCAGGGTGAAGCTGGTTAAGGTAGAAACTTTGATGAATGTTGCAAATTCTTTAATTAAGGTTGTGAGCACAAAGATGTTCAAATGATGTTTAGAGTCTATAATTTGCATGGTCCTTAACAATGAAATTATGGTGTAGATACTATGTTTTCTCTTGCAAGATGTTCAACAAGTGGGAAATTGTTAACAAAATGGTGTCTCAGCATTGCATTTACATAAGGTTCCTATTTATAGTAAGTATACATTTGACTGTAGATTCCATTGAATTTTTTCCTAAAGCTACGATTGGCTAAATAAGTATCCCACTAATTTTTTGTTGCGAGATCTTGTTTAGATTTGAAGATATTGAAGTTTTCATTTGAAAGTTTCAAAGGCATTACATGTTGAACATGTCGAATAACTGAGAGGGGAGGGGGGTGAATCAGTTCTCACACAACTTTACAAAACTTTCGCTCTATCGGTTAACACTTAAATAGTTCCAATAACAACTTAAGATTTGTTGGTTTAGCACATTAAACCGACAAAAAATATAAATATGAAATGCACAAGAACACTGAAACACAGAACACCAGCTTTTACGTGGAAACCCCAAGGCGGTTAAAACCACGGAGAAACTAATTCTCATGAAATATTGGTCTTCTACATACCATCACATACATCAAACTTTATATTGCATTAGCATACAGTACACAATACACATAATCCTTTTCTTCTTTAGTTGTAGGACATAAACTTGAAGGAAGCTTAAAATGTATTTACTAGTTTTACATTTTTCATACTAAATCTTATGAGGATCTTCTCTACATATTTGTGTTATGATAACCAAATCTTATTATATCCCGTAAGTATTTCTACACCCAAAATTTGTGTTGTTGGGTCCTAGATCCTTAATATGAAATGTCTTAGCCAACTAAGCTTTTATCCTATTAATTTCAATCATGTTTTTGCTTGCTACAAATATCGCATCGACATATAACACCAAGATAATGAATACGAATAAACTATTTTTCAAACTTTAAAGTAAACACAATGGTTATACTCACTTTTTTGTAAAGTTTTAGCTCACCATCCAGGAATCAAACTTCTTGTACCATTGCTTGGGTGATTGCTTCAAGCCATACAATGATCAAGGATGTCAGTGTGAAGCTGGTTAAGGTAGAAACTTTGATGAATGTTGCAAATTCTTTAATTAAGGTTGTGAGCACAAAGATGTTTAAATGATGTTTAGAGTCTATAATTTGCATGGTCCCTAACAATGAAATTATGGTGTAGATACTCTGTTTTCTCTTGCAAGATGTTCAACAAGTGGGAAATTGTTAACAAAATGGTGTCTCAGCATTGCATTTACATAAGGTTCCTATTTATAGTAAGTATACATTTGAGTGTAGATACCATTGAGTTTTTTCCTAAAGCTACGATTGGCTAAATAAGTATCCCAGTAATTTTTTGTTGTGAGATCTTGTTTAGATTTGAAGATATTGAAGTTTTCATTTGAAAGTTTCAAAGGCATTACATGTTGAACATGTCGAATAACTGAGAGGGGAGGGGGGTGAATCGGTTATTCTCACACAACTTTACAAAACTTTCGCTCTGTCGGTTAACACTTAAATAGTTCCAATAACAACTTAAGATTTGTCGGTTTAGCACATTAAACCGACAAAAAATATAAACATGAAATGCACAGGAGCACTGAAACAGAGAACACCATCTTTTACGTGGAAACCCCAAGACGGTTAAAACCATGGAGAAACTAATTCTCATGAAATATGAAAAACAACTGTTAGGGTGACACCGCTTAAGGTGAATCAATTATTCTCACACAACCTTACAAAACTTTCTTTCTTTCGGTTAACACTTAAACAGTTCCAATAACAACTTAAGATTTGTCAGTTTAGCACATTAAACTGACACAAAAAATATAAACATGAAATGCACAGGAACACCGAAACAGAGAACACCAGATTTTACGTTGAAACCCCAAGATGGGTAAAACCACAAAGAAATAATTCTCATGAAATATGAAAAACACATGTTAGGGTGACACCGATTAAGATGAATTAGTTATTCTCACACAACTTTACAAAACTTTCTCTCTGTCGATTCACACTTAAATAGTTCCAATAACAACTTAAGATTTGTCGGTTTAGCACATTAAATATCCACAAAAAAATATAAACATGAAATGCACAGGAACACCGAAACAGAGAACACCAGATTTTACGTAGAAACCCCAAGATGGGTAAAACCACAAAGAAACTAATTCTGATAAAATATGAAAAACATTTGTTAGGGTGACACCGGTTAAGGTGATTTGATACAAAGGCTCACTACCAGAAATGCTCATTGTAAGAAGGCTCATTGTCAGGGGGTGTATCAGTTATTCTCACACAAATTTACAAAACTTTCTCTATGTCGGTTAACACTTAAACAGTTCCAATAACAACTTAAGATTTGTCAGTTTAGCACATTAAACATCCACAAAAAATATAAACATGAAATGCACAGAAACACTGAAATAGAGAACACTTGATTTTACGTGGAAACCCCAAGATGGGTTAAACCACAGAGAAACTAATTCTCATGAAATATGAAAAACACCTGTTAGGGTGACACCGGTTAAGGTGGTTTGATACAAAGGCTCACTGCTAGAAATGCTCATTACAAGAAAGCTCACTGTCAGTCGGCTCACCGTCAGTCGACTCACTATTTGTCAGCTCACTATCGATAAAGGGGCTCATTGCCAATACACGGGCTCACTATCAGTATATAGGGGCTCATTGTTAGAAGATATGAAAATGAGTAGAATCCACCTCTAAGATCTACAAACTGTTCTGCATAAACCTGGATCTCCTTTGCATGAATTCGTAGTCACTTCACATATGATCCACAAATATGCCACACATACATTCACTTATACATTCAATTACTACTCATCATTTACTTATGTTCATGCCTTATACAACACCATGAGATCCACCAAGTGAATCAATTATTCTCACACAACTTTACAAAACTTTTTCTCTAGGGGGTGAATCAGTTATTCTCACACAACTTTACAAAACTTTCTCTTTGTCGGTTAACACTTAAACAATTTCAATAACAACTTAAGATTTGTTGGTTTAACACACTAAACATCCATAACAAATATAAACATGAAATGCATAGGAACACCAAAACAGAGAACACCATCTTTTACCTGGAAACCCCAAAATGGGTTAAACCATGGAGAAACTAATTCTCATGAAATATGAAAAATAGCTGTTAGGGTGACATTGGTTAAGGTGAATTAGTTATTCTCACACAACTTTACAAAACTTTCTCTCTGTTGGTTAACACTTAAATAGTTCCAATAACAACTTAAGATTTGTCAGTTTAGCACATTGAACATCCACAAAAACTATAAACACGAAATGCACAAGAACACCGAAATAGAGAACACCATATTTTATGTGGAAATCCCAAGATGGGTAAAACCACAGAGAAACTAATTCTCATGAAATATGAAAAACACTTGTTAGGGTGACACAAGTTAAGGTGATTTGATACAAAGGCTCACTGCTAGAAATGCTCATTGCAAGAAGGCTCACTGTTAGGGGGTGAATCAGTTATCCTCACACAACTTTACAAAACTTTCTCTCTTTTAGTTAACACTTAAACAATTCCAATAACAACTTAAGATTTGTCGGTTTAGCACATTAAACATCCACAAAAAATATAAACATGAAATACACAGGAACACTGAAATAGAGAACACCAGATTTTACGTGGAAACCCCAAGGTATAACCACAGAGAAACTAATTCTCATGAAATATGAAAAACACCTATTAGGGTAACACCGATTAAGGTGATTTGATACAAAGGCCCACTGCCATAAATGCTCACTGCAAGAAGCCTCACTGTCAGTCGGCTCACTGCTATTCAACTCACTATCAGTCGGCTCACTATCGATAAGGGGCTCATTGTCAATACAAGGGCTCATTACCAATACAAAGGCTCATTGCCGGTACATAGGGGCTCACTATTAGAAGATATGGGCTCATTATCAATACAAAGGCTCATTGCCAATACAAGGGACCCTTTGCATGAATTCATAGTCACTTCATATATGATCCACAAATATGCCACACATACATTCACTTGTACATTCAAGTACTACTCATCATTTACTTATGTTCATGCCTTACTTATACAACACCATGAGATCCACCAGGTTAGCCACACAATATGAAATAAGTCACACCAATAACATTTCCGGAATGGGAAGGAATGAAATGAGGACCACCTCGACCAATACAACATGCCACACTACAATAACACCTTCTCCAAGGTACACAATTCCAACGATTATGATCACCATGTTACAACACTAGAGCTGGGACCAAAAATACATCCACATATGATCGAGCAAAAAATCTACCATAATGTAGATTCTAGAGACCAAGAGCCATTGGTGAACACGCCAAGCACTTCAACTGATACACCAAATACTCCAACTGATACAAAAATCTATCGGTTCACAACAATTGATACAATACTATGCCAATCATAGTAACCGATACAATCAGAAGCTGAGATATGAGTATGTTGACATTAATGACAACATCATTTGAAAACATCAACTTCACATTCTAACAATCTCCCCCTTTGTCATTGATGGAAACATTCATCAATAACAAAACACAAAAACAAACTAGGAAAATTCTCCCCCTTTAAAAAAATGACAAAGAACTAGGAAAAACTCCCCCTTACTGAAACACTCAACCCCCTTGAGAGGAAACCTCCAAGCATCGCTCTAGAAAGATATAGCTATGGAAAGTACTAGATCAATGCACACACCGATGCAATTAGTTAACACTAGGAGGGAGAAGAACCCCTAAATTCCCTCTGAGATACTCAAAGGTATCTTTACACAAAGGTTTGGTGAATATGTCTACAATATACTCCTTTGTAGGTACATACTCCATCTTTACTGCACCTTCTTCCACTTTCTCTCTGATGAAATGATATCTGATGTCAATATTTTTTGTTCAAAAACTTATTACTGGATTCATTTACATACTTATCGCAGTAATATTATCACACATGATAGGAATTGGTCCATCAAAACTAATTCTTATATCCTACAATGTTTATTTTATTCATAACACCTGAGTGCAACATGAGGATGCTGCAATATACTCTGATTCAACAGTGGATAATGTTATAGAATCTTGCTTCTTGCTTGACCAAGAAATTAACCAGGAGCCAAGAAATAATTCTCCACCACTAGTACTTATGATGCTATCCACACAACTTGCCCAATCTGCATATGTATATGGTGTCAGTGAAAATATGATTCTGCAGGTTATCATAACCCCATATCTTCTATCCCTTTCAGATATCTAAAAATCCTTTTTACTGCCATAACATGAAACTCTTTTGGTTCTTGTTGAAATCTGGCTGCCAAAAAAACTACATGCATAACACCAGGTTTGGTAGAAGTCAGGTATAACAAACATCCAATCATCGACCTATACATACCTACATCTACTTTTGGTGATTCATGTTCCTTAGTCATCTTCTTGCATGAGTACAAACATGATTAGAATTTTCTAAACCAAACCTTTTTAGTGACTCTTTCACATACTTGGATTGAAAGATAAAAATGCCTTTGTTGTTATGACTGACTTGCAATCCAAGAAAGATATTTAATTCTCCTGTCATTGACATTTCAAATTCCTTTTGCATTTCTTCTGCAAACTTCTTGCACATGTCATATTTCATCAAAGATGATGTCATCAACATACACAATAACAACCAAGATCTTTTTCTGAATTTACCTTGAAGTACAGATTTTTATTGTCTCATCCTTTTTTGAATCTTTGATTGATTAAATATTTGTCTAGTTTACCATACCAGGCTCTAAGTGTCTGCTTCAGCCAATATAATGCCTTCTTCAATATGCAAACAACATCAGGATTCTCTTATAATATGAAACCTTTTGGTTGTTCAATGTATACTTCTTCCTTCAGTTCTCCGTTTAGGAATGTAGATTTGATGTCCATCTGATAAAATTTGAATTTCTTGAATTTTGCAAATGCCAAAAATATCCTAATAGCTTCCATCCGAGCAATAGGAGAATAAGTCTCCTCAAAATCAATTCCTTCAATCTATGAGTAACCTTTGCAAACCGATCTTTCCTTGTTTCTTACAAATTTTCCATTCTCATCTAGCTTGTTTCGGTACACCAATTTTGTACCTATCACATTTTTTCCTTTCGGTCTAGGCACAAGTTCCCAGGTCTGATTCTTTTCTATCTAATTCTATTCTTCCTTCATAGCATTGATCCAACTCTAATAATTACAAGCCTTTGCTACAGACTTAGGTTCAACTTCAGAAAGTAAACACAACAAAGCATAATCTTGTGTTGCTTTACTTCTAGTAACAACAACTATGTTCTTATCTCCAATAATCTGATCTTCTCAATGATGCTTTTGTACATACCTTGGTTTCTTATTAATGGACATCGATGTTGGTATTGGTTGAATTCCATCTTCCTCTTTCTTGTCTTCTTTTCTCTATTCTTCTACATCGGATTCATACTCAATGTGCCTTTTAGGAACCTTCTAAAAATCTTCATCAACCTTCACATCCACAATTTCCATAATCTTGTTCAGTCTTTTATTGTGGCACCAATATGCCTTGCTTCTAGAGGAACAACCCAAGAATATTCCTTCATCAACACTTCTATCAAAATTTTCAAGATTCTCTTCATCTTTTTGTATGTAAAACTTGCGGCCAAAAATATTGAAATGCTTAATTGTGGGTATTCTTCCATGTCATAACTCAAATGAAGTCTTGCCATACTTTCTCTGGTATAAAACTCTATTGAGTGTATATACAGTAGTATGCATTACTTATCTCCAATATATACCCAGTAGATTTACTTCTCTCAACATAGTTGTAGCTACTTCCTGAATTGTCTGAATAATCCTCTCCACAACACCATTTTGTTGCAGTGTTCTTGTTGCTAAAAATTGTCTCTTAATGCCATTCTTTTCACAGTAACTCTCACATGCATCAGATGTAAATTCTCCACCTTTATCAAATCTCAAACACTTAATGTTTCTACCTAATTCAATTTCAACTCTAGCCTTGAATATCTTGAATTTCTCAAATGCTTCAGATTTATCTCTAAGAAATGAAACCCATGTCATCCTTGAATAATAATCAATGAACAATATACCTTTCACCTTGAAAACTTCTTGTTCTGGTCAGACCATAGAGATCAGTGTGCACGATCTCCAGCACACCAGTATACAAATGATCTTTTGCCTTGAATGATTCTCTCCTCTTCTTCCCTTCTTGACAACTCTTGCAAATGATGTTTTCTGGTTTACGTAGTTTAGGTGAATATCTCACTATATGAGATGGGCTTATCTTCATCAAATTATCAAAAATAATGTGACACAACCTCCGATGTCAGAGAAAACTATCATCGGTCTGAGATAACACGTCACTTCCTTCAGATACTCCCTCTAACTGGTACGTATTCTTTCCTATTCTTTTCCCTATAACAATCAGATCTCCACATCTCTTCTTGATTTGACATCCTTCATCTTTGAAATTAACATCATGTCCATTCTCACACATATGTCCAACACTTAATAGATTGTGATACAAACCTTTCACATAATAGACATTGTCAATATTATTCTTACCATCAAATGTAATAGATCCTTTACCTACAATATATGTTTCCTTATCATCACCAAATCTAACATCACCACCATCATACCTGCTAAGTGATACAAATTTACTTTTATCTACAGTCATATGGTGCGAGCAACCACTATCAATTAGCCATTCATTTTTGTTTCTTCTAGCATATAAAGTAGTTTCAACATTCTCATCATCCTAATTAGCACAAATGTTAGTGATATTAATTTCAGATTTATCTTTTGCTTTAGCATAAAACAAGAAATCCCCGGTCTCTAATTCGTCATCTGAGATATTAGCATCTTCATTGACATAGTAAGCATTTTTATTGAATCTTTTGAAATTCTGCCTAGGAGCTTTGTTAGGACATCTAGTAGCCAAATGACCAATCTTACCACATCTAAAACATTTTAGGGGTAACATACCTTTGTACTTTCCAGTACCTTTCTTAAATCTTCTTGCGAAGTTATCCTCAAACTCTTCTTCATCATCACCATCAGGTTCATCTTCTAATTTTGTAGCTTTGAATGTGGTATTTGATCTGTTCTTGTCTCTTCCAAATTTCCTTAGCTCAACTGCGGTCAGGGTACCAAACAAGTGTTCCTTAGTAAATTTTTTTGGGTCATACACCTTGTCAATTGCTGAAATTTTATCACTATAACTATCCAATAATGTCATCAAAATATTCTCCATGAGTTCCTCATCGATAATAATGCCTCCTTGATTGTTGACTTCATTACCTACTTTCTCAACTCTTTGAAAAATAGCTTTTGATATCTTCTCTGCCATCCATTCTCAGGTTATCATAATCTCTCTTGGCTATCAACTTCTTAGATGCATTGAGAACCATCATCACAAATAAGATTATTGACTTACCTAGGGCTCAACCCTACGAACCACAAGTGAAGCCTACTTGGTGGAGTGAGTCCAATCATTGTGAATATCATAGAAATTGAGGACACAAAACAAATGATTGCATGAGCCTAAGACATATGGTGCAATATTTAATTGATAATGGTGTGATTAAAGTGGAAGGGTGCCAAAACAATGAGGATCTTACGACCTTTAAAACACCTTTCTTTAATCATGAGAAAGTTGAGTCTTAAAATTCAAAAAACCATGGAAACAACTCTAAAGGTAACAACAATGTTAATTTTCCTCATCACTATGACAATACTATCAATACCTTATCTGGACATGAGAATGTTGTTAATGTTTTGGTGATAAAGGAACAACCTAAAAAGGAGACTTCTAATGCTATCACTACAGGGCAAGCAACAAGGTGATAGAGATGCTCCAAGGTGTGCTTGCACAATCCCTTATCTAGAACTCTACTTTTCCTATCCTTCCCTAGATCCTAAGCTCACTTCTAGGACCTTGATAGTCTTTTCTCTTCTAGCCTAAGACTACCCTAACTCAACTCCAAGAGTTAGTCTCTTTGTGCTTCACCTTGAGGGATCACTATCATTAAGGTTACTTCAAATCTTCACTCTATCTTGGATGACTCCAAGTGCAAACTATTCATAACATCTTAACAAGTGCTGCAAGGGGTGTATCCATCATTGAAACAACTAATTTACATCCTTCTAACTCCATTGGAATGGGACATCAAGCCTTAATCAATCGAGTTCAATATTGACTCTCGTTTTGGTCCTAATAGGCCTAATTGCTCAATTAGCCCTATACAGAGGGTTTTTCTCACTTCTTTCTCCAAAATTCCAAATAAATCCAAAAACTAACTTGAGATCTAGATACCCTTTTTAGAGACCTTGAAGATTTTTGTGGTCTTATGCTCCTAGGTCATCCGTACAGTGGATTCCTGAAATGTAGGTCTAATAGGGCTAATTAGCCTAAATTTGTGTAGTCCTCTAATTTCTCCTCAAAAATGTATCAAGATGGATTGTTCAATGCCCAAGATTCTTAAGAGGTGTTTGTATGAACTCTGTGCATATGAAACCACCTTTGGTTTCACTCCCTCAATCGTTACCCTGCAATCATGAACTATTAGTTCATGCCAAAACTCTAATCGGACACACAGTGTTCACCTAGGGCATGACCTTAAAAATAACAACCTCGCTCCTCTGGACTCCTACTTGCATATATACACTATACAGAGGCTCCCTTGTAATATTTATGTAGGCCATGATGATTTTCATGGTTGGATTATATGGGGGAGCCATGAAACTAAAAACCACATTGTCTACTCTAACAACTACACAATCTACAAAACAATTTACTAAACTAAACTAATGAACTCAAAACTACTATGCTATTGAATAGAAAGTACTTAGAAATATCTTTAATACATAGAAAAAACACTAACTTCTTCAATTCAATCCATACAACAACTCATTAACATAATGCAACTTCACTGTTACTGAAAACCAGAATACATAGCTTTCATTCACTTCCAAAATTACACTTCTTCACACACTCTACCTTGGGAAATGGGATCTATTTTGCCTTAAAATGTCATGACCATGATTCTAGGCCATTATGGAAACTACCTATCATGTTTCCTCGAAAGGAATCCATTTTTTCCATTTGTTGTTATGCAACATAAAAAGTAGCTAAAATGTTGTCAAGCAACATTATGACAACATTACATCTTTTGGCATAATTGTAGTTAAGGGTCTCTATTCAACCTAGAATGGTGTAGAATTAATCTAGGAACCATTTTAGGCACTATTATACCCTTTCCTAAGCCTTAAATTCTTTTAGACACTTTTAAACCCATTTTCCCACCTTAGGTCTAATCTAGCTCTAACAACTAGAAAGCAATAAACATCTAGGTTGGATTGAACCTAGTCTAATACACCTAGGAACACACTTTGCAAGACCTTCTAAGGTCAAATTAAAAACCTATTGACTAGGCTAGGGTCATTACAAGCCACTACAAAAACTTAGGGACTGGATTTAGCCTAGGTGCTCTAGCACCACAAGGATTACCCTACAAGTGGGTGCTCCTAAACCTATTGGTCCTACACAATCAATGACTTTGGCTAAACTAACACCTACTACAACAAAGCCTTATAGTTTGGTTGATGAATTGCAAAAGACTCCAGTACAAATTTCTATTTTGGAGTTATCAAAACTTTCTCCCAATCACAAGGAGATCTTGGAAAAAGATCTTGTGGAAACTAATGTTCCTATAAACTTGGAGGAAGATAAGTTTCAAAACATGGTAGGACATCTTGTTGCACTACATTGCCTTTCATTTTCAGAACTAGATGATATGTCGATGAATCATCCACAAAATTTTCCCTTGCATATATAAGTCTTAATCCAAAGTCATAGGGTCAAGAGAGTCCTCATTGATGGAGGAGATGGTCTCAACATTTGCATCTTGAACCTAGTCAAATCTTTAGGGTTATCTGAGTCATCTATTGATCCTAAGAAACAAATCACTATAAAGGCTTATGATGAGGAGGAAAGATCTTCTAAAGGAATGGTGATTTTGCCCATTCAAGTAGGTCCTACAAGAAAGATACCATTTGTAAATTCCTTGACATGAAGTTAACTTATAATATTTTATTGGGAAGGCGATGGATTCATGAGATGCAAGCGGTGCCTTCGACCTATCATCAATGTATCAAGTTTTCGTACATGGGTGAAGAAATAACTATTGGAGGAGATTCTAATCCCTTTCAATACTGCAATATAGTTAAACCTCTTAATGAGATATTTATTCCACATAATAGGGAAGGAATCATTCCCAGTGTCTTCATTGAAGAGACCAAGGAGGAAGGTCCTAATGCTACATCAAATGCTACATCTACTTCAACTCCTAATGATACTAATTACCTACATCAACTAAGGGAAAATAGAAAGTTAGTTATGAGGGTCAAAGTTCCAATGAAAATTCAGTCAAAGCTTCTACACCAAAGGTAGAAATTTTGAGACCCTCTAAGGATGAGAGAGAACAAACCAAAAAGGACAACTATCAAAAGATGAGTGAGATGATGCATAAATTTGAAAAACAATGCAGAATCAATTCAAAAGGAGTAGGGTAATATTCCATTTCCCTATTTGATTTACCAAATTTCCCAAAGACATGTGGGAAACCTTCAAGTTCTCATACACCTCAAAAATAAAACTCTCATTTTGTAAGAGAGAGTGATCAACCAGCCCTAGAAAAGGAGGATAATGAAGTTTTACAATGGCTCTACAAAGAGGAGGATACTTACAATCTCGTTGAAAGAGTGCAACATGTTACCATCCAAACTGATCAATATGGCAAGGGATTTAAAATGATGCAAAAGATGGGGTAAAAGGGAAGATGGCCCTTAGGGATAAGAAATAAAGGTTCGCTAGAACCTATCCAACCTCCTTGGAGGTCAAAGGATGAGAAATCACGAATAGGGTATCAAGAAAAAGAAGTTTGTTCAAGTTCTAGGCATGATCCTTATGAGCATGTACACATGTTAGAATCTAAGAGTGAAGATGACTCCAAAGAATATGAGAGAGATTCCCTATCCGAAGACTCTTTTCATGACAAAGAGGTAGATGTCATTCATACCTATGATACTATACCTAATTCCAAAAATCAAGACAATATGGATCAAGGTTTGAGTTCTACAAATGTACCAATTGTTCCTCAAGAATCCAATGTAGGACAAGCATCTAGTGGCAACCAATGGATAGGTGAACCTTGGGTACCTTTGTGGGGGGTGATTTAAACATTAGATTTAATCCATACGCATTCTTTCCCATGGAAATCCATGAGGATTCTAATGAAGATAATTTTGATCCTACTTCCATGGAACACCTCGAGCAAGCTCATGTTATTGACCTAAGTGATACAATGTATGAACCCTCAAAAAAAGTCATGTCCTTGAATGAAAACTTGCCTAATGAGTCCTTAGCCCTTTTTCATTACAAACTCATTGATTGGGACTTAACCGAACCTAATGACCTACTCTATTTTCCCAATGACAATGCTATGGCCCAGTACCTTAACACGGTTGAGCCATCTTCCACCAACGAATACAATCCAAACATGATGATGGAGGAAAGGGTCCAATCTCTTAATCCACAAGATAAAAGAAACAAAAGTAAAAAATGAAAAGGTCTAGTGGTGAAAACCACCATGTGGCAGTACTAGAACCTAAAAAAGTAAAAATAACAGATATTTCCAAAGGTGAAAACCCAAATGTAGCACCTAAGGAAGAGAGATTGGATACCTTACTAGAACATGAAGAAGATATATCTCCTATCCTCATTGAGCCAATAGAAAAGTTCAACATTGGCACCAAAGTGGATCCTAAGTTTATTTACTTAGCAACATCATTGAATCCATCAGAAAGGAAGGATTTCATCAAATTATTTCAAGAAAAGCAAATCAAATTTGCATGGTCATATGAAAACATGCTACGATTGGATCCAAGTTTCATAGTGCACCACCTTAATGTGAGGCCCGACATAAAACCTGTGAAGCAAAAGTAGAGGAAAATGCATCCCCATGTAGTTTTATTGGTCAAGGCATAATTGGAAAAGTTACTAAAAGTTGGCTTCATAAGAGTAATAGCTTGTGTAGAATGGATTTCCAATATTGTACCTATTACTAAACATGACAAATCCATTCGAATATGCACAGATTTTAGAGACCTTAATCTTGATTTCCATAAGGATGATTTTCCATTACCTAGCATTGATGCTATAGTGGATTTAACGATAGGACATTCTATATTTTCATTGATGGATGGATTTAGTGGCTACAATCATATTTGAATTGCACATGGGGATCAAGAAAAGACCACTTTCACATGCCCTTAGGGTACTTTTTGTTGGAATATTATGCCCTTCGGCCTCAAAAATGTCAGAGCAACTTATCATAGGGCACTGACAACTATCTTCCATGACATGATGCATACTTTCCTAGAAGATTATACAAATGATATCTTGGAAAAGTCACATAAAATAAAATACCATCTACCTATCCTAGAAAATATTTTTACAAGGTTGGAGCAATTTAAAGTAAGGTTAAATCCAAAGAAATGTGCATTTGGTGTTCAATCTGGCAAGCTATTGGGCTACATATTTTCAGAAAAAGGGATAGAAGTGGATCTGGAAAAAGTGCAAGCAATCATGGAAATGGAAACTCCCAAAAACATTAGTCGAATGAGGTCACTTCAAGGAATACTTTAATCTATTAGGAGGTTCATTTCTCAATTAGCGAAAAAGTGTCACTCTTTTACAAGATTTCTACATAAAGATACCATTTTTATTTGGGATGATGAATGTGAACAAGATTTCACCCTATTGAAGACATACTTGGTAAATCCACCCATTTTTATGCCTCCCATCAAAGGAAAACCCTTACTACTATACATTTCAGCAACATAGAGATATTTAGGGATTTTATTGGCACAAGAGGATGATGAGGGTAAAGAAAGAGCCATTTACTATTTAAGAAGGACCTTGATAAGTATGAATTGAATTATAGCTTCATGGAGCGGGCTTGTCTAGTAGTATTTTTTGCCTCACAAAAAATACGACATTACATGTTGATGCACAAGGTGAAGTTGATTGCCAAAAATTGATCCATTAAAGTATTTTCTTAGCAAAACAACCCTTACAGGAAGAATTACTAAATGGGTGATGGTACTTAGTGAATTTGACATTGAGTATGTGGACCAAAAAGCTATCAAGGGACAAGTTATAGCTGATAAGTTGACTGAAAATCCTTTAGTTTCTACTCATCCTATTCAAGTAGAATTTACAGATGCATAGATAGTCAATGTGGAAACCAAAACATTGAAATTATATTTCGATGGATCCTACACTCAGCATGGTTCACGAGACAAAATTATATTGTTTACACCCCAAGGATACACCATTACCAAGTATTACAAACTATTGTTCCCTTGCACAAACAATATTTCAGAGTATCAAGCTTTAGTCATAGGCATAAAAATGGCTTTACAATGGAACATCGCAGAACTGCAAGTATATGGGGATTCCCAATTGGTCATCAATCAAATCAATAATGAATATCAAACTAAGGATGAAAAATTGATGCCATATAAGAGGATGGTAGAAGAATGGAAGAAATAATTTTTCTTGATTACATTTGAGAAAATTCCAAGGGATAAGAATAGAGCGGCATATGCTATGGCTACTTTGGCTTCTTTACTCCAAATGCCTGATCAAAATGCGAGGTATGAATTCTTGGTGGAAGAGTTGGTGAAACCGGATTTTAGCCTACCTGAAACTCAAATCATTTTCCTTATAAATGGATATGACTCACCTTGGTACAGAACCATTTATACCTATCTCAAAGACCAAGTTTTACCTTTAGACCAAACTCGTGCCCAAGCAGCTCATTACACTATCCTATCTGACACATTGTATCACAAAGGTCTTGAAAAAATGCTTCTTAGGTGTCTAGAGGATGAGGAATCAAAGTAAGCTTTAAGAGACATTCACAAGGGTATCTGTGGGTCATATTTGAGTGGGTTAAACCTAGCCAAGAAAATCATTCGTATGGTGTATTTCTGGAAAAACCTTAGAAAAGGATGCTTGCAACTTTGTTAAAGTGTGTTCAAAATGCCAATATCATGGAGACATGATCCATGTGTCTCCACAAGAGTTGCACCCATTCATTACACCATGGCCATTTTACCAATGGGGCTTTGATCTTATTGGAATGATTTATCCACCTTCTTCCAATGGTAACAAATACATCTTCACGGTAACATAATATTTTACCAAATGGGTGGAGGCCATTCCTTTGACAATTGCAATGGGAAAATAGATTTCTACGTTTATACTTAATCACATCATTTGTAGATATGGTATTCCTCATTCCATCATCACGGATAACGAGAAACAATTCAAGAACAAAGGTGTGGATGAACTTTGTGAAACCTTCCATATAACAAACCATTCTTCCTCCATTTACTATCCTCAAGGTAATGGACAAGCCGAAGCTACAAATAAGAATATTCTCAAAATCTTGAAAAGATCGATTGACAAATCAGGAAGAGATTGACACATCTAGATAAACCCGACATTGTGGGCCTATAGAACTAGCATTCGAACACCAACAGGAGCTACACCATTTTGATGACATATAACTGCTTGAATGTTTGATAATGTTAAGTTGAAGATAATGCAAGGCATTAAATCAGTTAATGGTTTGTATTTTCATTGATGTCAACTTGATATCATCTATACGGTCATGTACATAATGCCAAAGACTTTAGAGAATCAATGGAACAAAGGTTATGCTTTCAAAAATGCATAAAAGTCAAGTATTCACTAAGTAACATATAACATACGGAGTGCACACCATCGATAAAGGCAAAGAATAAAAGTCACAGTGATACCCATCAAGCAGAAGACAGTGTTGCTCGATGAAGTAAAACAACAAGATACCCGATGAGCTAAAAATAGAGTTGCCTGACGAGTAAAAATCCAATGATGCCCAATGGACAAAGATCCTAAAGCTAACTGGAGTCATGCCGACAGAACTATTAGTTGTCATCGACAACTAACTGAAGAGTTGACCGATGGGACAGAGAGTTCAGAAAATGAAAAAATATCTAGATGGCAAGAGCTAAAGATAGACTTAACTGGTTGTTTTTTTTGTTTTATTCGACCAGAGTTAAGTAATTGATTTAAAGAAGATTTGTATAGTTGGCAAGAAGATAACTACGAGATAAATCAGGAGTTATGCTTTAAATCAAATTGGCTGGATTATTTTTCATGCCAAGAATCAAGAATCAAGAAACAATGAATATCATGTCTATATAAGAGACAAGCTTAAATAATTTTCGTATCACATGAAAAGGGGATTAAGGGGAGTGAATAGAAAGAGGATTCTGAAGAGAAACTGATGAAGAATTACTTCATACAGTCCTGATCAATCAAGCTGAAGAAGAGATAAAGAATTCTACAGACACCAATGAATAGTGAAGCACAACATCACAGAGTAGAAAGTGTGGAGCACAAAGAATTGAATTGATACATTGATTAGAGAGGTAATGTACTTAAATAGATCTGAAAATCTGCAATTCAAAGTTGCATTAGAA
>MU223568.1:141103-163037 GCA_018584345.1 Thuja plicata | reverse complement strand
CTATGTTTGGAGAGATCAAGTTCTTTCTTGGTCTATAGATCATTCAACAAAGTGAAGGTATTTTCATTACACAGTCCAAATACATCAAAGAAGTCCTAAAAATATTCAAGATGGAAGATTCCAAACTAGTTGGAACTATTAATCCCTAAGTTTTGTTGATGATTAGTGACCAACACTTAGTCATTTACTTAGGCAGTTTTAGTTGGTTATCACTGTGGCTGAGCTAAACATTAAAGGCCGAGCAACATTGCTGAGCAAGTTTTAGGTTGCCGAGTTACATCATGCCGAGCTGAGTAGAATATTAAGTGCCGAGCGACAGAGATGTTAAGTGCCGAGTAGAATAGTTTTTGCATACATGTCAGGATTGATTTGAACTTTGATGTAAAATTTTTAGGCTGACTTGTATGAGATTTGGGCCGACATTTGTACGCATTTAATATTCGTGTACTGAGTTAATTACGCATTTAATAGTTTTATACTATGCATGGCATGGAGCCAATCAGGAAATTAGAATGCATTGGAAGCATAAATTATAGATCTTGATCGTTGATCTAGGTCTCACTGCCAGATCCGTAAAGTCATATAAGATTGCTTCTAACCTAGAAAATTAGAGTGTGAGAGATGAACAGTAAGTCATTTTGAGAAGAAGCCTAGATCAAGCAGAATGACAGAGAAATGAAAAGCAGAGTAAAGACATACCATATTGTGAGATCACAGAAGGTATTGGAAAGAGAAGATCCATCATTAGCATCTGAGTGCATAACAAAGGATCATGGTTCTAGTAGACCATTTTAAATCTCTTAGCCAAGTGCTTACTTTACTGTAAGTTGAAATCCTTTAACAAGGTAGATTGTAATGATCTTTAGTTCTTAACTGAACATACCTTTAACCAAGTAGATTGCATATTGCAATCAAACTCTTGTAGCCCTAACAGGCACACTTTATTGCTGTAGTAGTGAAGATTTTGTGGGTGTCATCCCCATCCCAGTTTTACCTATTTGGGTTTCTGGGTTACCAAAATTCTGTGTTATGAGCTATACATTTCATGTTGTCGATGTTATGTGATGTTAGGTTAGATTCAAATATGTATGAATGTGGATCAATTTATTTTAAGTGGTTAATTTTTAAAATTTGATTCATCCCCCCCTCTCAACATATTTCTTTCCCATTATTGTACTTCCAACAATTGGTATCAGAGCGCAGTTCACCTACAAAAAGATTTTAATCATCTTGTGAGTACAGATCTTGAGATGGAGGTTTACAAGTTGGGTAAATTTATTGAGAATCAGAAGATCAAGATTCAACTAGTATTACATCAGCTTGAGATAGAAAGACATGAATTGAAGAAATCATTGACAACTAGGAAAGATTTGGCCAAACAAATGAATGATACTCATTACCAGGAAGATGACACTACAAATCTATTTCAGAATGGAGATTCTACTAAGAATGATGCAGCAATTAAAGATCTACTGGAAAAGAACAATGCACTATGTGAAGAAGTCAGAAACTTGAAAAGAGAACAAGAAATGTAGACAGTGAGACTATGTGAAGTAGTGGAACAAAAGAAGAAAGATGAAGATGACAAAGCTATGGCAGAAGAAGATAAAAAATTGATAACTATCAGACTTGATGAAAGGACACATGATGTACAAATGATGACAATCAATCAGGTTGACATGGAAAATCTATTGCTACTTGCAAATCAGGAGATTAGTAGGAAAGATATGGAAATGATGAATATGAGATATGAGAACAATCAATTGAAAGATGAATTGAGATCTGAGAAGGAACTTAATGAAAGGTTGAATAAACCTAATGAAGCTTTGACTCATTTTGAGAATCTGATGGAAGCATCAAGGAGGCCAAAGGATTCTTCTGGATTAGGTCACACTGAACCAAAGACATCTATTGAGAAAGGAAAATCATCTAAGAATGGTGAAAGGAGGAATGCAAAGACAAATAAAAACAAGCCTGTTTGCCACCACTGTGGAAAACTAGGTCATACAGAAAACATTTGCCGAAGCAAGAAAGGTAAGTCCAATCCTAAACCTAAGTTCAATGGTTACTATTTTAATTGCAATAAATTTGGACACAAAGCACATGAATGTTGGGCTAAAGCAAGTGATGCACCTCCCAAACCAAGATTTAATGGTTATTGTTACAAGTGTTAGAAACATGGTCATAAAGCACAAGACTGAAGATCCAATGCTAAACAACAATGGACATCAAAGACACAAAAAAAAGCATCTAGGAAAGGCAACACTTACAACTGGGATTATAATACAAGGCTGAGTTGTCATTACTGTGAAGAATATGGACATGCACCTAAAGATTGATTAAAGACACATTTCAGAGGGAAATCTAAGAGTTGGATGAATGGAAGCCTATTCTGTTTTAGTTGTTTGAAGATAGGTCACACTAAGAGAGAGTGTAGGACAAGAGTACCTGCTCCTACTATTGAAGAAATAAGAGCAAAGATGAACCAAACATGGGTAAGGAAAACAAAGCCAAGCAACAGTGAATCCACTGAAGCCGAGGTCACCCAATCCAATGGATCAGGTGATCACACCATCTCTAATTGAGCAATAGTGGTATGTAAGGAACTACATTCAAATTTCAAATCTTACATCAGTTCCTAATATGTAAATGTGCCAAAGTCCATATCTGCATATGTTAAGATGCACCTGGACATGTTTGTGATAAGTGCCGAGAAGAGTTAACTACACTATAGGTGCCGAGTTGGTTGGCCAAGTAAGTTGTGTGATGGTCAAGTATGGTAAGCCGAGTGGTATGCAAGTTGTGTTAGTCAGCCAATGACAGCTGGCTTGCACTAACCTAATGGGTAGAATATTTATTGCCTACCTATCTTGACCTTTCGAGTCTATATAAGGATAGATAGTCTATTCTTCATTTTACCTTGTGATTTTCAGCATTCACAGAGCAATCGAATAAATTGCAGCATTGATCTTAGTAAAGTTTGTTTCTAAAATCTCGTCAGCATGCCGTCGGCAATCCTAAGTTGAATAGTGCAAAGTGTTACTTGCTGAGGTACCCTATTCTTCATTCTTGAACCCTAATTTTAGATATTATGGATGCAATTTATTTCGCACTAGTCAAAGGAATGGAGGAGGAGCTAAAAAAAATTAAGCTAGTAAGAAGTGATGCATGTGCACCACCTAACTTTTGAGCCATTCTCGAAAGTGCAATTTTAGGTGATCTGAACAGAGCCCTCTCATCAATCCCACCAAAGGTACTTATGATCCATGATGTTAGATCCTGTCACATGGTTAAGATTGGTGATGCAGGTGATAGCAAATTGAGGAAATCCTACAACAAGTTATGCAATAATAGAGTTCTGAAAGACAAATTCAAGCATTTAGCAGACAAAGGGTTAATGCGTGTACTAGATTTTCCGCTAGACTTCAAGGATGAATGGATCAAGGTTGGTCTAAGCCGAGTTCATAATATGCATATGTGGCTGGACAATGGACCAGTTAGGATCACAAAAGATATTATTCATCAAGTAACTGGATATCCTGTTATCAGTGGTAAACAAACAATGAGAGATCAAAGTAAAGAACAGATAGCAGCTAACACTAGAGCTTTCTGGAATAACAGAGGTATGACTATCTCTACAATTGAAGATTTAGAACTTGACTTTGGAGTGAGAGTGATTGCACACAAGTTCTATCAGTAGAGTTGACTGGATAGTGTTCCCTGCACAGCCGTAGACCAAGCATGGAAGATAGTCAAGAAGAATCACACCTATGATCTTGTCGAGATGCAATTGACACAACTAGCCGAGAACTTACTATCGATCAGAAAAGATAAAAGCTCATCATGTAATTTTGGCTCTTTAATATTTTTCATATTCTTCTTTGTACAGAAGTCATTTCCTACACTGGGAAATATTGTTTGGAAGAAGGATAGACCTATTACTGTATAGATTAGTGAATGTATTCAACAATTAGGCAATAATTTCAATAGTATTATGGGAAACTACTTTGTGGAATTCAAAAAGAGAATGAGGTTGTGGACTAGAATTCCTAGTTCACTTGTGGAAAAGCACTATGAAGAGATATGTTTCCTAGTCGATACAGATTACACTTACATTCATGCTATGACACCTAGGGTATCATGGTTGGAGCCATTTCCCTATGAAGTTAACATTGATGAAACATCAGTAGCTATCACAACACTCCTATCAAGGGAGATTGATACAAAAGCAAAGAGATTTGGAAACTATGATGAAGCTAGGGAAAAGATATCCATGAATCTTAAGGCAGGAACCATGGAGAGAAAGAGGAAAAAGATTGTGAAAAATCTGAAAAAGATGGTTCGATTGCCGAGTGATGAGGAGCTAGAGGATGCACCTCTAGACATATCTACTAGACAAGGAGAAGATGTATTTGAATAACAAGAAGTAGAAGTTAATGAATCTGAAGAAGAGATTACTGTTAAGGAAAAAGGAAAGAAACCAGCAGTAGCCAAGGTAACCAAGCCGAGTAAAGCAAAACCTAAAGTTACCCCTCCCATTGCAAATCATCCAAGGAAAAGGGCATCTACTGCCACATCACCAGTAGAGAAAACAAAATTTTATGTAAAGAAGGTTGGAGAGAGTAGTTCTGGAGCGAAGACAAAATTTGCAACAAAGGTTGTGCTGAGCCTACAAGTAAAGAGACCAAGAAGGAAACTGCATTTGGATCCAGAAAGTGATGAAGACAAGACTGAAACCCGATGAGCCCAACAACATACCAATAGCACCATTCAAGAGACCCACTAATATTAATGAGGTATGTGAGAATTTGAGAAATTCTACAGGGTTATCTAGCTTTAAGTTTATCAAGTATGAAAAATTGAAGGTAGAAGATATGCATAAAGTTCAAGAAGCTCTACTATCTATATGATGTAAAACTTCAAGTTAACTCCTATAGAGATAGGAAACAATGTGTCAAGTGAGTTATATGAGTTTCTATCTAGAAAATGGGAATTTGCACTCACAACTGAGAGACAAATAAGAGAAGGCACATTAGCTCAAGTCATTCCTGAGCTAACTAAGAAATAGAGAGAAATTTTTTTTGAAGAGTATAAGCATAAATTCATACCTGAACAGAGAGGTTATGCTATTTTGAAAAATGATATTGAAGGTATGGTACAACAGAGTACTAGGATTTGGAAGGAAATATTTGGATTGATTGCTCCAAAAGAGAAGAAGACTGATGAAGGAACATCTGAGCTTGACAAGACTGGAGCAGAACCAAAAGAACAAATAGAGACAGTAAACACTATTGATCTGACAATTGACAGTCCAATTAATGTGACAATTGATGACTCTAGTAATTTGGATGTCGAGGGTCAGGATGAGCTGAGAGAGTCAACTATAAAATTGCCTATTAAGGCAACTGAGGCTGAAGGAGAGAAGAGTACAGAGGAAGATGAAGAGAGAAATCAAAAGGAACCTAAGGATAAATATGCTCAAAAAGAAGAAGAAAAGGAGAAAACAAATGAACAAGAGGTAATTACACAACATTCACCTATTTTAGAGGTTGTGAAATCAATTCTAGATAGTAGTGAGGAGATAATGGATACTAACAATGAGCCTAAAGAACAAGAGGCAGTGCAAGTGTTGGTTGATCTACCACACTCTACATCATCAACTCCCACTAGACTTAAAGAAGGAGGCATGCCTGATCAAAAGGAAATTTTGACTGAATTGAAAGACGCAATGGTGACTACTACTGAAATAGGAAAATGTATTGTAGAAATGAAGCCAAGCAGTAGCTCACCTAAATTTAAGAGGAGGAAAGTTATGAGGAAGAAGTCTCCGATTCTTGATGTCACATTAGATGAAGTTATTGTGATTCCACCATGGGATCCCAATGTTTTGTCTTATGAACAGATTTACACTCTTCAAGAACTACTCAAGAGGAAGAAAAGATAGGAGGAAATGAAAAGAGAGCATAAGCAAAAGCAAGTGTTACATGACATCAAGGACATATTTGTGAAAGCTTTTGACATGGAAGATGAAAATACTCAAGCTCCTATTCTTGAATAATTAGTTGATATTGTGCAAAAGATAAATAATGACAATATTGAAGCCAATGAAAAGCTATTGCAATGGTCTGAGAGGAAATTTGAGAGCAAAGTACTAGCAAAAATCTCAGGAGAGATTGCGGTAAAGCAGGTTGAACATTCTTCTCTTGTAGAAATTTTGGAGGAAGTTGCAACTAATGTTTATTCTTTGTATAAGAAGTTATGTGATGTTGAATTATTCACAAATGATAATCTACATGCTTTAGAGAAATTGCAGTTAGACTTAAAGTCAACTGGAAGTTCACTGAGTATGGATGCTAGCACTAGCTCCTTACATTTTAACAGATTAACTTATGCACAAAGGAGGATAGCCGAGCTCATGGATAAAGATGGTTGGATAAGGACCAAATTGATTGCTATCCAGACAAGCCTGATACCTCATCTAGAGGTCATTCAGAAAGAACTTTCATCTGCAAATGAATTGGTTAAGAGATATTCTCATCTCTCCACTACAGAAAGTTTAGTAAGTCTAGCTGCCGAGCTAGAAGTCAAAATAGAGGTTATGAAGTTTGTTAAGGACAGTTGGGACACTGCATTTGCATCCACCTTACAACTTCATAAACAATTTTTGGACAAGTATAACTTGACCCCACCTGCAATTAGTGACAAAAACAAGGGGGAATCTGATAGGACTGACAAGGATACAACATAAGGAGATCAGTACAGGTATCAATGTAAATGTTTTTTTGAAGGCATGTATACTATGTAAATTTTTGTATGTAGTATGATGTACATTCCTAGGGGGAGTACATTGTGTACTTAGGCAACATTTTGGATGGAATGAATCAAAATGATAAGTGTGTTTTTGCCACTAATATCAAAAGGGGAGATTGTTAATCCCTAAGTTTTGTTGATGATTAGTGACTAACACTTAGTCATTTACTTAGGCAGTTTTAGTTGTTACCATTGTGGCCGAGCTAAACATTAAAGGCCAAGAAACATTGCTGAGAAAGTTTTAGGTTTCTGAGTTACACCATGTTGAGCCGAGTAGAATATTAAGTGCCGAGTGACATAGATGTTAAGTGCCGAGCAAAATAATTTTTGCATACATGTCAGGATTGATTCAAACTTTGATGTAAAATTTTTAGGCCAACTTGTGTGAGATTTGGGCTGACATTTGTATGCATTTAATATTTTTCTACTGAGTTATTTACAGATTTAATTGTTTTATACTATGCATGGCATGGAGCCAATCAGGAAATCAGAATGCATTGCAAGCATAAATTATAGATCTTGATCTTTGATCTAGATCTCACTGCCAAATCCGTAAAGACATATAAGATTGCTTCTAACCCTAGAAAATTAGAGTGTGAGAGATGAACAGTAAGTCATTTTGAGAAGAAGCCTAGATCAAGCAGAATGACAAAGAAGTGAAAAGCAGAGTAAAGACATAACAGATTGTGAGATCACAAAAGGTATTGGAAAGAGTAGATCTGTCATTAGCATCTAAGTGCTTAACAAAGGATCACTACTTGAAATATTCTAACAGGTGTATCATGTGAAATCTCTTAACAGAGTGGTTCTAGCAGACCGTTTTAAATCTCTTAGCCGAGTGATTACTTTACTGTAAGTTGAAATCCTTTAACAAGGTAGATTGTAATGATCTTTAGTTCTTAACCAAATAGACCTTTAACCAGGTAGATTGCATGTTGCAATCAAACTCTTGTAGCCCTAACAGGCACACTTTATTGTTGTAGTAGTGAAGATTTTGTGGGTGTCATCCCCACCCTAGTTTTACCTATTTGGGTTTCTGGGTTACCCAAATTCTGTGTTATGAGCTATACATTTCATGTTGTTGATGTTATCTAATGTTAGGTTAGATTCATAAATGTATGAATGTGGATCAATTTTTTTTAAGTGGTTAAGTTTTAAGATCTGATTCACCCCCCCTCTTAGTATCTTGCTTTCCCCATTATTGTAATTCCAATAGGAACACTAATGGATACTGTATGTAAGTTAAAAAAGGAGGACAAGACAATAGAGGTAAATCAGACTTTATACAGATCAATGATTGGAAAACTCATGTATGTTGTACACACTAGACCAGATATTGCACATGCAGTAGGATTTGTTGCTATATTTTCTGCTAACCCCAGGGAATCACATATGACTGCTGTGAAAAGAATTCTAAGATATCTTAAGAACACTAAGGAATTTGGCTTATGGTATAGAAGAGAAGGAAAATTTGAACTTAAGGTGTTTACCGACGCTGATTGGGCTAGAAATCTTGATGATCAAAAGAGAACAACTTGAGCAGCATTATTTATGGGTGACAGACTTGTCACATGGATTAGCAAGAAGCAAGGATGCATCTCTTAGTCAACTATAGAAGCAGAGTATGTTGTTGCTGCTGCAAAATGCTCAAATATTGCATGGATAAAATAGTTGCTAGAAGGTATGCATATAAATATCTCAGAACCAGTAATTATTTATTGTGATAACACCAGTGCAATAAAAATTTCCAAGAATCTAGTCATGCATGCCAAGACTAAACACATTGCCATCAAGTATCATTATTTGAGAGAACAAGTTCAAGAAAAAGAGGTGATACTTGAGTATGTGCAATCAAAAGAACAATTAGCTGATATTTTCACCAAGTAACTGCCCAAGGATACATTTGATTACTTGAGAAAGAGACTAGGGGTCAAACCCTTGTCTACCAGTTAGTAATATGACTGAAGGCTGCATCAGCCTACATATTATTAGAATATCATTCATGTTGATGCAAGCAAAGAGATGAAATTTAAAGATACATCTATATACAAACAGGTATATATCAGAACCAAGCACCAGAGCATATTATTGTATTGTTGATGGATAAGGGAAATTCAAGGAATATATTATGGATGGAGAGAAAAGATTGTTTGACATGAATGTCAGATATCTGTGAGATATTTGTTTAGCATTGTTTTCAAAGGGAGAGAGATTATCTATATTATCACATTCTTCTAAAAAAGGGAGAAAGATTATCCATTATCAGATTACTCCAACAAGGAGAGATTATATCCAAAAGGAGAGAACAATTGTATAAATAATTACACAAAGGGAGAGTTACTGAAAAGAGAAAAAAGACATCACAAAAGAGAGAACAATCAAAGGAGAGAAATCGACACAAGAAGAGGACTCAACACATCAGAAGAAAAAGAGCTGCAAGAATCAAATCTAAGCTAAAACAAAGCTTACCAGAGATTAGAAATTTATCAGTTATCAAACAAAAGATTGATAGTTTGATGAATCTCAACTGTTGTATTTCATATTTTATTAGAAATATTATAGTGCGATAATATAGTATGTTGCCATCAATGCCAAAGGGAGAGATTGATGACATATAACTGATTGAATGTTTGATAATGTTAAGTTGAAGATAATGCAAGGCATTAAATCAATTAATGGTTTGTATTGTCATTGATGTCAACTTGATATCATCTGTACGGTCATGTACATAATGCCAAAGAATTCAGAGAAACAATGGAAAAAATGTTATGCTTTCAGCAATGCATAAAAGTCAATTATTCACTAAGTAATAGATAACACCAATGGAGTGCACACCATCGGTGAAGGAAAAGAAGATGAAAATGTTTCCCGACGAAGAAAAACCATAGGATTCTTGATGACCTAAAAAAATAGTTGCCCGACGAGTAAAAATCCAATGATGCCCGATGGACAGAGATCCCGAAGCTAACTGGAGTCACACAGACGAAACTGTCAGTTGTCACCGACAACTAACTGAAGAGTTGACTGATGGGACAAAGAGTTCAGAAAATGACAAAATATCTAGCTGGCAAGAGCTAAAGATAGACTTAACTAGTTGTTTTATTTGTTTTATTTGACCAGAGTTAAGTAATTGATTTAAAGAAGATTTGTAAAATTGGAAAGAAGATAACTACGAGATAAATCAAGAGTTATGCTTTAAATCAAATTGGCTGGATTATTTTTCATGCCAAGAATCAAGAATCAAGAAATAATGAATATCATGTCTATATAAGAGACACGCTTAATTCATTTTCGTATCACATGAAAAGGGGATTAAGGGGAGTGAATAGAAAGAGGATGTTGAAGAGAAACTAATGAATAATTACTTCATACCGTCCTGACCAATCAAGCTGAAGAAGAGCTAAATAATTCTATAGACACCGACGAAAAGTGAAGCACAACACCATATAGCAGAAAGTGTGGAGCACAAAGAATTGAATTGATACATTGATTAGAGAGGTAATATACTTAAATAGATCTAAAAATCTGCAATTCAAAGTTGCACTAGAAACAAGTCATAGGGTTTCAGTTTAACCATTGAAGCATCAAGTCTCTTAATAGAGTAGGACTTAACAGTCTTCTATATATTGAGGTACATCCCAAGGAGTGCCAAAAAGGTTGATTCATGAAAGTAGCATTGGATTTTCCCGATACCTATTGAGAGTCTAAGAAGGAGGCTGATTCAAGGATGATAGCAATAGATGCCCAATACTAAGTGGCAACCTCTATGTATAAAATCCTCTAACAAGGTCGCACTTAACAGTGTATTTGTAACCTTTAACAGGCTTGGCTCCTAACAGGGCTCATTTCAGAAGAGTGAAAATTTGGGGTACCAGTCCCAGTGGTTTTTCCCTTAATAGGGTTTCCACGTTAAAAATTCATGTGTTATGTGTGTATGATTCATTTCTTTATTTTTTTGTATCTGACATAGTTAACACTAGGTTGATTGGTATACTCTGCTTATTTACTAAGTTTCGGTAAATAGTTATACTGCTTATCGCTAATCAAGAAGAATAAGGACAGACAAGGAAAACCGACAGACAGTTAATCATTATAAGTATTTCATGACATGCATCTTGTAGGGACTTAATAATCTAAGGTTTATTTGATTGGTGGTTAATAGTTGAAGGATAAATATTTGAGGCCATTGATTCACCCCCCTCTCAGTTATTATGAACACATTTTCCTTGGTTTATGGGGAAGAAATTGCTATACCTTTGGAGGTTGAAATACCATCCTTAAGAGTTTCATTACAAGGATTAATAAATTATGAGGATTATAGGGTTTCCCAACTTCAACAATTGGAATTTTTGGAGGAACATCAAACACAAGCTTATGAGCATTTGAAAGTGTATCAAAACAGACTCTCAAGGAATTACAACAAGCATATCAAACCTAGAACCTTTCAAGTGGGAGACTTAGTGTTGAGAGAAAACCCTAAAAACCAAGTAGATAGAGAAAAGAAGGGAAAATGGGAGGCAAATTGGCTTGGACCTTTTTTAATTAATTCCTCTTTTGGAATGGGGACCTACAAGCTAGCTAATTGTGAGGGTGATGAGTTGCAACAACCTGTTAACAACATCCATTTAAAGAGGTTTCATACTTGATCAAATAAAAGAGTATAGGAAGTAAGAGTATCAGACGAGTGTGTATCTGATGAGTTTAGCATCATTATTTGTACATGAGAAAATTTCACAATCCAAAAACATGAGAAAAGTTCAAAATCCAAAAAAATGAGAAAGATCAAAAGTTCAAAAACAATGGAAAAGGAAAAAATTATAAAAAGGAGAAGTTCGATCATGAGGAAAACAAAAACATTAAAAAATAAAAAAATGGTTGTCTTGGTAAAAACCTAGCAAATAGATGCCTTGATGATATCAAAAAAATTTTAAAAAAATTTAAAATATTGAAAAAGAAAAAAGTGCCTTAGTGAAACCCTAGCAATAAGGCGCCTTGGTAGCAAAAAAAAGCAAAAAAGAGAAAAAGAGCAATAAACCTCAAAAGGTGAAAACCTGGCAATCATGTGCTTTTTTATCCTTAGGTCTTTCCTAGTTACATTTGTATATATTGTTTTTTCATCATCCCATGTGTATATCCTCATTGCATCCGTCATTTGTGCATAGTCATAATAAAGTCTTTGAGATGCATTGTCACTTACTACGTTTGATTTGCCCAAAAGATTCGCATGGTCTTATTTTTCACTTGGGGGAAAAGCATTGGTTTTGACACCAATGGATTCAATAAGTGCTACTTTTGGTCACATGTCATAGGAGATTTTAATAACTTCAGAGGAGAGATATTGTTGAGCCTTTGATGGATATCATTGTTCAAATCAAGCATTTAATCTTGCAACTTGATCCTTTACCTCCATGACTTTATTATCAGGATTAAAAATTGACAAAACCTAAATGATCAGAATGTTTGGAAATTCTATTGAAAATCTTGATACAATACAAAACACTTGAAGCTTTTGATGATTTTCATTGCATTTTGTCATGGCTTTTTAGCTAATCGATGATGTTTCGACTAGATTGGCGATGATGAAGACATGATATTTTTTTGACTTTGAGTGACTGTTTTGAGGAAGATCCACAAAATTTTGTGAATTTGTCTAAGGACATGGTCATCAAAGAACCATCGATGACTTTCATATAGGAAGGAGGATTAACCTTTGTTTGTTTACGCAAATCGATACCTTGGCTATTTAGATCTTCCATATCTTAATACCAAAATCCAATTGCAACATTGAATCTGATGAAACCGGTATTCATACTCCCATAGTTGATTATTCAACTAGTGAGGGTTGTACTAGTTTCCCAATGGTTACCAAAGTGATGAAAGTGGTATTCATATCATCATGATGTGGTCAGTGATGATTGTACTTGCTTCTAGTTCTACAATGCTCAATGATGAAAATATATCTCTCTTGCATTTCTTTCACAAAAAGCTAGTGACAGTTAGTTACATTGCATTACATTTTCATGTTATATTAATTGCACATTTAAAGGATTTTCCAAGTTCAAGGGGGTTAATCAATTTTGGGGGTTCAAATTCAATTATCTTATTTCAAATCAATGATGTGAGATTATGTTTTGCATTCATTACATAGTCATTAGTCATTATATTTTACAAGAGAAAAATAAAGACATTAAGCAATATTCATGATCCATTTTGCATCCATTTAAAAATTACATTTCATATAAGTTGCATACATCAAAATAAAAAATATAGTTGCATTCATGTTACCATTGCATTGCATAAACCATTACATTCATCATAAATCAAAAAAATATTGAAGTAGTTGCATAATCATTTGCATCCATTTATATATGTCATATCTAGGACACTGCATCCATAGCATATATAAATAAATGCATCATAGAAATCATATAGATCTGCATATAAAGAAATCTCACATCAACATCATAAATAACATCATGGGTTTCAAAGAACATCATAAATAAATGTAGATCAGAAATGTCCATAAATATCTGTATATCAAGATACATCAACAAAATGGTACATCATCAACGTCCTGATCAATCATACATATGATACATCAATACACATATAGAGGATCAAATATCAATCTATCTCAATCAAGACCCACTAGGGGCACCTGTTCCAACACCCATCCTAGCACCTGATCTATCTCCAGTACCTGTATCACCTAGCCCATATAGACCTCTGTTGGATCTATTTGTAGTACTAGGAGGAGCCTGGCTGCTAGATGCACCCTGACTCATCTGCTCCATCCTACTCATAAATATTTGCATCTTAGCACTAATATGAGAAACTTGAGCCAACATCGCTGAAAAACTTGTCTATAGACTCTGTACATCATGCTCTACTCTGCTAGGTAGAGGTGGTTGTACTAGACCTGTGGGAGATATACTAACCCGTGGTTGTATAAATGGAACCTTATGTAAGGGTACCTATTGTGCCTGAACCTGTGCCCCAGAAACCTATCTGGCCCGATCAAGGTGTGCCTTCCTAGCATCCCTCTATCTCTGATGTCCCCATGCTACAGTTGGTATGGGAGGAACATGTCTCTGTCTAGGAACATACCCACCACCCCTATCTCTAACATGACCACCCTGCATCCACAGTCCGTTCTATCCTTTGCCTAAATCTCTAGGAGATCTTAGTACTCTATGAGCTCTCATAACTCTAGGAGCGTGCTCTACTTGTTGTACTCTCTGACAACCTCCACCACCATCTTCTCCATCATCATCATCAGAAGTCTCATCTACATTAGGGATAGGCTCTACTGGATTAGTGTATCTCATGAATCTGTTGGTTGTATTCCCAGTTCTAGTCTCTTTGCCAATTATTTGTGGTCCTCATGCTTTCTTTGTGCCTAAAAGCAAAAGTCTCTCACTTTTATTTGTCTTCTCTCTGATGAAATCTTCTCATTTTTAGGTCAGAACCCATGTAAAAATTGCAAAGCCTTGAAACCCTAGGTAATGTTTATTAGGAAAAATTGAGAAAAACCCTTAAACATTTATCTCATTTCTATTTTGGAGTCACCTTTTTGAGTTCACTTAAGTCATGTGTTAAAATGCTTGGTCGCCTAGTTGCATGATACGGATGGCATATTCCTTTGTTCCTAGAGACTTAGCAATTACCTTATGTCAGGATGTCTCTAAAAGATTTCAAATATTCATTTTTATTTTGGAGACTTGGCAGAGCCCTTCAGTCGTGTAGTCTCTAAATGAGAAGATAGGTTAGCAATATGTGACGGGGCCCACAGACAAGTCACAGTGTCACGAGAAAAGATCAGTTGTTAATAGTTCATCATGAGATTTGGTGATTTCTTCATGTCACGTAATTTCTAGACTAGCCCGTAGTTAAGTAAGAAGTACACGGTCAGTCGCGTAGTCTCCAGAAAGAGTGGTGGTTAAGTGAAAATGATTGAGACTTCACAACTAACCGTGTGTAGTTGGAAATAAAACACAGTCGGGTTGTCGCCAGATTAAGATGCTGAGTCAGCTTTCCATTTAGCGATGCAGAGATGAGTAATGAACAAGACACGTGTCCAAAGGTGAGTTGACTAAATGAGCTTATCGCGTGGTCTCCAAATGGAAAAAGACTATTTGGTGACTAAGAGACTAAGTATAAAAGCCTTTGTTGTCGCATAGTCTTGAGAAAATTTGAAGGTATGACATATTACTTAGCGATTTAATGGAGGCCGTCAGATGTAATGATTTAGAGATCCTACAGTGGTCGTGAAGTCTCCAAATAAAAGGTCCTAAAGGAAAAGGTACTCGCGACTTAGAGATAAGGGTATGTCGCGTGGTTGCCAGATGAGCCGAAGGGTAAAAGACTTGTCGCATTGTCTCTGAAGGGTAAGTCACTTAACATTGGTATTCAATAATTAGGCGACTAAAGGTAGTCTTGTGGTCTTGTAAAGAAAAGTAAGCATTCAACGACATGGAGATAACAATGAAAGGCTAAGAGTAATTGTTAGTAGCGGAGTCTCCAAGTAAAACATGAGTTAAACTTTTCTTCCAGCGACTTTGATTTACACAGTCATGTGATCACCAAAAGTAAATTGTGGTTAACAAAGATGAGGAAAGTTAAATAGTCACTAAGTCTCTAGAAGAATCAGGGGTTAAAGACTTGGGTCAGCAATAAGGAGATCATATGCAGTCACGTAGTCACTTGATATGAAATCATAAGAAAAGGTGGCAGTGTCTGACATAATGCCATAAATCATTCAGCATCCAATGACAAGATTGGATATTGATTGCTGTGCAAAAAAGGGTAGCTGAGATGTATGATAGAGAACCAATCACAGTGAAACATGTCATCACATTTAAATTTTATAAAGTTTTGCACATATATGAATTTGATTTCCTGTCACACTCAAGAGCTACAACTAGGATTTCAATTAATTCATAGCATGCTGAATTGAAGACATGAATTGATGATTTTCAAAATGATGAGCTGTGTACTTTTAACTTACCTTGCTTTCAGAATTTCAGAGCTAAGAAGTGTTAGGTATTCTGAGAAGAGAGAAGAAGCTAGCAAAGTTGCAAAATATTCAGTCAATCAGGAGACTTTGATTTTCCAAGAGTTGTGCATAGAGGAGTAATGTGAGTCTAGGAAGTGGATTTGTTTCAATATCGGTAAAGAAGAAGGGATTCAAACACAAAAAACATGAGTAGAGCAGTCAGTGTGGCTTCTACTAGTGGGAGAAGTTAGGATGCAGACGAAGAGTCTAAGCGGAAACATAATTTCTCAGATGAATTCCTCAAATTACTACTGGGTTCAACTTAGAACAGGAGGGAAGATGCTAATTTTCTTAAAGATGACTACTGTGATATCAGAGATGCTGATACTCCAGGACAACATGTTTTTCCCTTTTTAACTACTTTTTAAAGAATTCTGATAAACCTATCCCAGTATCAAACCCTCGGGCCTGTGGTTTAGCTAAATTGATAGTTCTTGATGTCTACATAGATGTAGATTTATTCTTAGGCCTCACCAGTCATTTTGATGTCTTGTCTAAGATGATTAAAAGGGATGATGGAATTGCCCTGCTCATCCTAAAAAAAAATTCATTTATGCAAGCTTTTGGTTTGTACAACACTATGTCCACCAAAATTGATATCACTAAGTATGAAGCAAGACACAATTTGAAGCCTGGTATTGCTAGGGAAACATTACAGAAGCAAATGTTCAACGAAGTGAGAAAACATCTTGGTCCTATATCTGGGACAAACCCTTACTACTTCAAGCACTTGCATTTTTACATTAAGTACATTTCCTATGCCCTATGTAGAGTGCTAGGGATAGATGGGGAAGTAGATAAGATCAATGCTAGGATATTGATGATGGTGCTAGATTTGCAAGAGGTGCATTCTAGCACTAGCTATGATTATATATAGTATATCATTGACAAGATGCATGAGGGATTCATAGAAACTCTGAAGAAGATGAAGGATCCTAAGGAGAAAGAGCCCAGGTTCTTACACTGCTCCATCCTCATGCATCTCCTACTGCACTTTAATTTTGTAATCATGGATGTGAGTAATTTGATCCCTCAGAGGTTCTATCAAGATGGACCTAATCCTATCGATTTTTGGATAAAGATTTGGAATTATACATCTAGGGATTGCGATTATTGTGCATTTCAAAATTAGATTGTGTACCCAATAGTGCAGAGCCTGGGCATTAGCAGGACAAGGGTCCCTATTAAGGTTATGCAACTGTTAAGGCCTTGTGATTACTCGAATAAATGGGAGGGAGACCATAATTGGGGAGATTTCTTCTTAGAGGAGAACTATACCATAATAAGGGTATATGGATGTATACATACAATGAGCACTTTGCATCACACAGAAAGGGGACCATAACCCCTAGACAGTTTAGAATTTTAGATTTTACTATTGGCAAAGGTGCCATTGATGCAATTATCCAGTGGTTAGAAAGTTGCAGAATGGGGAAAGCCTCATATAGATACATTGATCCTGAAGGTTTCATGGCAGGAGTCAGGAAATTATATACTCCTACAATTCCCAATACAAATGTTCATTGTGAATGTATTGAGGAAGATGCAATAAAGAATATTCTTGATGAAGATGACATCAAGACAAGGAGAACAAGGATTCAGGAGTTGCTGAACCTTGAAAGACAAATTAAAAGAAATGGGTTGGCTTTTGGAGGTTTTTACCCTGACTTGCCATATTTTGACAAAATAAAAGCCATGATTGATAACTTTTATGTGCTTACTAAACAATTGGAAACTATTCTTGATAAGAAGGGTGCTCAGGGGCCAGATCATTCAGAATCTGAGTATAATAGTAGTAGTGACAGTGACTATGCTCGTCCTACTAGATATGTTTATCCTCAACAAGATGTTGTAGAGATACCACAGTTGCAGGGTGCTGAAGCCCATATTGTAGACCTAACAGAGGCCACACAGCCTAATGATGTAGAGGAGCCTTTAGCTAAAAGGCAAAAGGTGGAAATAGGCCAGCCTTCAGTTAAAAGGCAAGAAAAGAAAAAAGATAAAGCAAGTGCCCTAGTGCCTGGGAATAGGTTATATGATCATAACCTAAGAAAGTTGATTAGGGAGGGCAAGAAAAAGCAACCTGATATGGAAGAGAATGTTGAATTTCCCCTTAAAGCTTGTGTTGATGAAAGGTTGTTACATCAACAACAATTCCTAAATGATGATAATTCATTAAGATTGAGGAGTTTAAAGAATTCCTAAGGTGGCATAAAAAGGAGCAAATTAGAGCTCAGTTAACTATTGATGGGGAGGAGATAGTAAAAAATGAGGCCCTAGTGGCCCTACAATCATATGACCTAGACAGTGAGGACATCTCACCTGATGAAGCCATAAAAATGGTATTGGACAGTGGCATATTGCTTGTTGAGGGTTGGGATTTGGCTTCTACCTTCATAATAGATCATAAATGAAAGCAGCCAGATTTGAAGATGTCAAGTGAAATGCAAGTAGGGGATATGATTAAAGGATTCGGGTATAGCCCAAAATGTCAAGCCTTTTCCCTAAGGACCAGAAGCCTCAGTTAATAAATATTCAAGAAAATATGGTAGGCAATCAAATGGTCTGGTCTGTACAGAATACAGGGGATTTGGAAATATCCCAGATCATGACACATTGGGCACACTTGAATGAGGACAAGACAAAATAGTTGTCTGACAAGTGTAACATGTTGATAGAAGAGACCAGTGCATTGGCTAAAGACCAAGAATTGTGCCATATCTAGATGCACTAGAAAGATCAGGTAATTAAGAAACAAATGAAGGAATTAGAGGAGAAGCCTGAGGTGATGTATGTGCCTGTACAACCACAGCCTTTCCAAATTGAAGACAAGGAAAAATTAGAAGAGGTGGTTGAGAAGGAGGATATAGGACAAAAGAAGAATGAAATAGCCTTGAATTCATTAAGGGGCATTCTACTACATAGGATTGAAGTCTTGAAGGATAAGACTAATGTTATCCTTAATGCCTATAACAAATTGCCAACTTTGCATGCTGAGGTCATGGGGTATCTTGCCATATTAAACCCCTATTTTACCAAATGGTCTACCAAAATGCAATTGTTTGAAAAACTTGCATCTTTGCAATCCCTGAGATTAGACTTGCCAGAAATAGTAACAGAGGTGGAAGATGAGATCAAAAAGGTTAATATTTATCTCTCATTCTTCAAGGGCAAGTTGAATCGAATAGAGGTGAAATTGAGCCTCTTTGTTGCATATTTTAATAAATTTGTTCCCTCTCTAAGAGGAGAAGATGACTAGGTAAAGGATTTAGATGCCTGGAGGAATGAATTTGACAGCAAGATGCCTAAAAATGAGGCATTTATAATAGGATCAGATGTGGACATTGAGGGTTTTAATAAAATTTTAGATGAGGTGTTGAAGGCAGAAACTGATAACAGTAAGTTTCTATTGGATGTTAAGAACATCACTGATGTTAGATGGGAGAGGCAAAAGGCACAAGTGCAAGCCACCCAAGACTTCAAGTGGCCAACCGATGATGAAGTGAAAACATGGGAACTGATGACTAGGCCCAAGAAAAAGAAACCCACGGTAGAGGAAGAGATCCTGGATGACGAATAAAGGTGAACATTTGCCACCTCACTGATGAGTATGAAGAATGTCAGTTATTACTAAAGAAAAGTAGGTGAGCATGTAAAGACGGTCACCCAAGTTCAACATAAATGATACAAGCTACCATTAATACTGTCAAAGTGAAGGTGCCAGATAAAGAGAGGAACAAAGAATATCAGATTTCATCTTTTGACTTTGTCTTTCCACTGCTTCTTCTTTCTCCTCTTTTGTCTTTTCTATAAGTTTTAGGGTTAGGTTTTCTGAGACCATCCGAAGCTTGTTGCATCCTTTTGAAAAGGATTCTAAGATGATTAAAGACCTATAAATAGTCAGAAAGTTGTAATTAAAAGATGGATATGAAATATATTGTAAAATCAGAGTTTCTAAATTTGTGTCTGTGTTTTCAAGCTTCAAAGCTTTTTCATGTATGAAAGAAGGATCACATCAATAAAATAAGGTGCAATTTTACTCTTCTATATTGTTGTCTCTTTATTTCCTATGTATGCTTTTTTATGCTTAAGGTTGTAAGGCAGTGTGAAGCATTTTGGTTACAAGGTAACTATTTAATTACTTACAAGTTTCTTTCATGTAAAGAACTAAGTTTTGTGGGTAGTTTGAGGAAGCATATCAGTATTTAAAGATTTGATATAGTATTTTAGAGGTAACTAGATAATTTGTAAGGCAGTTTATCTGAATTGCATGTAGGTTGTAAGGTAGCTTATAGTGTTTTGTTTATGTGATACTTGAGCTTATTGACTCTGTAACCCAAAGGATAGACACTGATTTAGGTCTTAGTCTGATAATCTATCATCATCCAAGTTTTCAATATTATTCAAAATTATTTCAATTAAAATAATTTTGTTACTAAAACAAATAAACTAAACTCAGTAAGGACTCATGTCAGCAGGACAATGTCCATTTTAGTGATTCTTTGAAGAGTGAATCATTAGGTTATCCCTCCTAAAAACAAAAGGAAGAAGGATGCAAATCCTTGTCTCATTGGTTCATGTTATCAAAACCATAGCCTGGCTTATACTACTCTGTTTCAAATTAATCATTGAAATATCTAAAGTATTCTATAAGTTGTTACAGTGAGGTTTTAGGTGTATAGCCAGTGAATGAAATAATCCACCAAATACATAGGATGAAGTATCAGTAATTCTATATAGGTAATACCTGCCTGAGTCTGTGGAGCTCAAAAATGAAGGAGGTGATAATAGATATCCCCAGTGTCATCATTGGATAAGAAGGATCTTATCCAATCCTTAGAAATTAGGCTTTTCTTGCATCTGAATCAATCTAGACAGCATGGTTTTCAAGTAATTATTCAAGCACTATGATTCATACAAGAAAAATCCCTAAAAAATTGGCGACTCTGCTGGGGAATTAGAAATTCTAAAATCTGGTTAAGAATTTTCAGAATATTTCTTGCCCAAGTAATCAGAAATCTCTGGCACTTAAAGGTTTAACTTGTTTACAAATAATATTTTTGGTTATTATCAAGGTACCCTTTGATAAGTGTTCATCCCAAGTTGTTGGGTGGCGACTCTAAAAGAAAATTCTTTGAGATTAGTACAAGAAAAATAAATGTCTTTTAGAATGAATACTAGGTCAAGGGTGAGAAATGATCCTGAAAGGGTATTACATGAGGGAATCCCATCATCCTCAAGAATAGGAGTGTCTTGGAGGAAAAAGAGAAATCAAGTTAGTATGGATGAAACCCATTTAAAATGTAAACAAGTTAATATCAGGAGAGATATCAATACCAATCAGCATTCTCATGATGGAAATATTTCAGAATATGAGGAGGCTGCTGAAAGAGTACTAGAAACACCCATAGTCACTTCTACTTCAAATGAGAGAGAGGAGATTACTACACCTAGTTTAGATTCAGAAGATGCTCCTTCTGATATGCTAGCAAATGAAGAGAACTTCATTCTGAAATAGCTCGCCCTAGTTCAGCAAATGAAAAAGGAGAGAGAAATGAGAAAGAAAAAGAATGATCATAAGGATCTTGATAACAATAGAACAGATCTTCAAAATATCAAACTATGAAAGATACAGAGAGGTCTCAGAAGGACCAAGAAATGCCATTCACTCATAAAGCTTCCACTTTACAAATAAATAAGGGTAAACAAAAGATGAGTGAACATAGAGATCAAGAACCTAAACTTTAGAAGCCTTTGATAGAACAAATGTCCAAATTAGAAATTGACTTAGAAAAATTGAGAATTGAAAAAGAAACCATGGAAAAAATGTTGGAAAAAGCACAAATGGAAGTTGCAACAATTGAAATGAAGAAAAAGATAGATTTTTTGCAGTCTTTAAAATATTCTCATACTGGGCCAGAGAATATTACATCTTTTAAAGAAAAAGCTACTACTTCTAAAGAGGATGATGGTTTTCAAAGGAAACCACTGCATACTGAGAGGTATAAGCAATTTGATTTTGTTGGTATTCCAGGATACCCTAATGCTTTTCCTAAAGATGTGGGTGAT
>MU223568.1:115879-137136 GCA_018584345.1 Thuja plicata | reverse complement strand
ATTCAAAGAGTGATTGCTCCAAAGAATTTAAAAGGTGTGCAATCCTTTTTAGGAAAGATAAATTTTGTTAGAAGATTTATAGTCAATTTTGCAGAAATTGTTAAACCCATTGTAAAATTGCTAAAGAAAGATGCTAAGTTTGTTTGGAATGAAGAAGCTCAACAAGCATTTGAAAGAATAAAAAAGGTAGTGCAAGAGGCTCCAGTTTTGAAATCTCCAGATTACACTAAGCCTTTCTCTTTGTTTTCATTTGCATCATTTCATACAATTGCTACCATATTGCTTCAAAAGGATGAACAAGGATTTGAACATCCCATAGCTTTTTATAGTAGATCCTTGCAGGCTGCAGAGCTTAGATATGAAATAATGGAAAAGAAGGCTTATGCATTGGTAAAAGCTGTAAAGTCTTTTAGGCCCTACTTGGTTTGTGCTAAGGTGTAGGCCTATGTTCCTCATTCAGCAGTAAAAGATATCCTTACACAGTCAGAGGTAACTGGAAAGAGGTGCAAGTGGATTACAAGAATTCAATCTTGAAATCAATATCACCAAATTAATAAGAGGACATGGTTTGGCAAAGCTTATGACAGAGAAGAACCTGGATTTAGTACAGCTAAACCAGACAGGAACACATGATAAAGCCATTACTAGTATAGAAAGGCAACCATATTATACAGATATTGTTTTCTTTCTCAAAAATGCTAAGTGTCCTGATCATTTGTCTGAAAATCAGAAGAGGAGTCTGAAATTGCAAACTCAAAGGTATATTCTGATCCAAGGTGATTTGTTTTGGAAAGATAAGAATGGTGCACTATTTTTGTGCCTTGACAAATACCAAGCTGAGAAGGTTCTAACTGAGATGCATGAAGGGGAATGTGGAGGTCACTTTTCTGCTAAAACCACCACCCATAATATTTTGAGATCAAGGTATTATTGGCCTACTTTGTTCAAAGATACTTATACACATGTCAAGAAATGTGAACCATGTTAGAGGTTTTCCAATAAATTGAAATTTGCAGGTGCTCTGTTGCTGAATCTAGTGAGTACTGAGGCTCCTTTTGCTATGTGGGGGATTGAATTTATAGGTGAATTTTAGGAAAAGTCTAGTGCAAGGCATAGTTGGATATTGGTTGCCAGTGATTACTTTACTAAATGGATTGAAGCTATCCCTACCAAGAGAGCAACAAGCAAGGTGGTTACTGAGTTTCTCATGGATAATATTTTAACTAGGTTTGGTGTGCCTAGTAAATTAGTAATGGATAATGCTATGAGTTTCAGATAAGAAGAAATGACAAGTTTCTGTGAAAGGTATAGGATTATAATATCATACTCATCCCCATATCACCGATAGGCTAACAGACAACATGAGTCTAGCAATAAAAGCATACTGAAGAGGACTTTGGAACAAAATAAGAGAACATGGCACACAAAATTGAAACTAGCTCTTTGGACTGATAGGATAACACTCAAAAGGCAACTGGTAAGTCTCCTTTTGAGTTAGTATATGGTTTACAAGCAAGATTGCCAATTAACAATCTACTACCTATTTCCTAATTCATACAAGAAGAACATTTAGATGTCTCTGATAAGATGCAAGACAAGATGATGTAGTTGATAGAATTAGATGAAACAAGGAGAGATAGTCAGAGAGAACATAAAGTTACAACAAAAAATGAAGTATCTGTTTGACAAAAGGGCTACTGACAGAAAGTTTTAGGCTGGTGACTTAATTATCCAATGGAATGCAAGGGTAGAGGACAAAGGTAAGCACAAATAATTTGATTCTTTGTGGCTAGGACCTTATATTATTTCAGACAATTTTGGCAAAGACTCATATCTACTGAAAAATATGGAGGGAGAAAGTTTTGAGTTGCCTGTGCATGGGCAATTTTTGAAGCCTTTCTTTGAGTAAAAATCAAAGCAGTGCACAAGTAAATATGTATCATATGTAAATCTTCCCTTTCCCTATTTGTAGGTTCTATGAATATTTCCCTTTCTGTTTTTTGTGTTTTGCTCTATTTTTTGGTGTGGTCTGCAACTAGAGATTCTATGGTTCTTTTCCATAAACTGTGTTTAGACAATCCTCATTAGAGCCACTATTGGTTGTATTCCCAGTTCTAGTCTCTTTGCCAGTTATTTGTGGTCCTCATGCTTTCTTTGTGCTTAAAAGCAGAAGTCTCTCACTTTTATTTGTCTTTTCTCTGATGAAATCTTCTAGTTTTTAGGTCAGAACCCATGTAAAAATTACAAAGCCTTGAAACCCTAGGTCATGTTTATTAGGAAAAACTAAGAAAAACCCTTAAACATTTATCTCATTTCTATTTTTGCGTTACCTTTTTGAGTTTACTTAAGTCATGTGTTAACATGGTTGGTCGCCTAGTCGTGTGATACAGATGGCATATTCCCATGTTCCTAGAGACTTAGCGATTACCTTATGTCGGGATGTCTCTAAAAGATTTTAAATATTCCTTTTTCTTTTGGAGACTTGGCGGAGCCCTTCAGTCACGTAGTCTCTAAATGAGAAGATAGGTTAGCAATATGTGACGGGGCCCATAGACAAGTCACGGTGTGATGAGAAAAGATCAGCTGTTAACAGTTCGTCATGAGACTTGGCAATTTTTTCATGTCGTGTAATCTCTAGATTGGCCCGCAGTTAAGTAAGCAGTACATGGTCAGTCACGTAGTCTCCAAAAAGAGTGGCGGTTAAGTGAAAATGACTAAGACTTCGTGACTAATCGTGTGCAATTAGAAATAAAACACAGTCGGGTTGTCGCTAGATTAAGGTGCTGAGTTAGCTTTCCATTTAGCAATGCAGAGACGAGTAATGAAAAAGACACATGTCCAAAGGTGAGTTGACTAAATGAGCTTTTCGCGTGGTCTCCAAATGGAAAATAACTATTTGGCGACTAAGAGACTAAGTATAAAAGCCTTTGTTGTCACGTAGTCTCCAGAAAATTTGAAGGTATGATATATTACTTAGCGATTTAACGGAGGCCATTAGATGCAATGATTTAGAGATCCTACGGTGGTCGTGAAGTCTCCAAATAAAATGTCCCAAAAGAAAAGGTACTCATGACTTAGAGATAAGGGTATGTCGCGTGGTCGCCAGATGAGCCGAAGGGTAAAAGACTTGTCACGTTGTCTCTGAAGGGTAAATCACTTAACATTGGTATTCAGCGATTAGGTGACTAAAGGTAGTCACGTGGTCTCATAAAGAAAAGTAAGCATTTAGTGACATGGAGATAACAATGAAAGGCTAAGAGTAACCGTCAGTCGCAAAATCTCCAAGTAAAACATGAGTTAAACTTTTCTTCCAGAGACTTTGATTTACACAGTCGCGTGATCGCCAGAAGTAAACTGTGGTTAACAAAGATGGGGAAAGTTACATAGTCGCTAAGTCTCTAGAAGAATCAGGGGTTAAAGACTTGGGTCAACAAAAAGAAGATCATACGCAGTCGTGTAGTCACTTGATATGAAATCATAAGAAAAGGTGGTAATGTCTGACATAACGACATAAATCATTCAGCGTCCAATGACAAGCTTGGATATTGATTACTGTGCAAAAAAGGGTAGCTAAGATGTATGACAGAGAATGAATCACAGTGAAACATGTCATCACATTTAAATTTTATAAAGTTTTGCATATATATGAATTTAATTTCCTGTCACACTCAAGAGCTACGGCTAGGTTTTCAATTAATTCACAGCATGCTGAATTGAAGACATGAATTGATGATTTTAAAAATGATGAGCCGTGTACTTCAAACAATTACCATAAAGAGTTGATCAAGGATTCATTTTAACTTACCTTGCTTTCAGAATTTTAGAGCTAAGAAGTGTTAGGTATTCTGAGAAGAGAGAAGAAGCTAGCAAAGTTACAAAATATTCAGTCAATCAGGAGACTTTGATTTTCCAAGAGTTCTGCATAGAGGAGTAAGGTGAGTCTAGGAAGTAGATTTGTTTCAATATCAGTAAAGAAGAAGGGATTCAAACACAACAAACATGAGTAGAGCAGTCAGTGTGGCTTCTACCAGTGGGAGAAGTTAGGATGCAGACGAAGAGTCCAAGGGGAAACAAAATTTCTCAAATGAATTCCTCAAATTACTGTCGGGTTCAACTCAAAATAGGAGGGCAGATGCTAATTTTCTTAAAGATGACTACTATGATATCAGAGATGCTGATACTTTGGGGACAATAAGTTTTTCCCTTTTTAACTACTTTTTAAAGAATTCTGAAAAAACCTATCCCAGTATCAAACCCTTGGGCCTGTGGTTTAGCTAAACTGATAGTTCCTGATGTCTACATAGATATAGATTTGTTCTTAGGCATCGCTAGTCATTATGATGTCTTGTCTAAGACAATTAAGAGGGATGATGGCACTGCCCTGCTCATCCTAAATAGAAATTCATTTATGCAAGCTTTTGGTTTGTACAACATTATGTCCACCAAAATTGATATCACTAAACATGAAGCAAGATACAATTTGAAGCCTGGTATTACTAGGGTAACATTATAGAAGCACATGTTCAAGGAAGTGAGAAAACATCTTGGTCCTATATCTGGGACAAGCCCTTACTACTTCAAGGACTTGCATTTTTACATTAAGTACATTTCCTATGCCCTATGTAGAGTGCTAGGGATAGATGGGGAAGCAGATAAGATCAATGCTAGGATATTGATGATGGTGCTAGATTTGCAGGAGGTGAATTCTAGCACTAGCTATGATTATATATAGTATATCATTGACAAGATGCATGAGGGATTCATAGCAACTCAGAAGAAGATGAAGGATCCTAAGGAGAAAGAGGCCAAGTTCTTACACTACTCCATCCTCATGCACTTTAATTTTGTAATCATGGATGTGAGTAATTTGATCCCTCAGAGGTTCTATCAAGATGGACCTAATCCTATCTAGTTCTAGATAAAGATTTGGAATTATACATCCAGGGATTGCGATTACTGTGCATTTCAAAATTGGATTATGTACCCAATAGTGCAGAGCCTGGGAATCAATAGGACAAGGGTCCCTATTAAGGTTATGCAACTGTTAAGGCCTTGTGATTACTCAGATAAATGGGAGGGAGACCATAATTGGGGAGATTTATTCTTAGAGGAGAACTATACCATAATAAGGGTATATGGATGTATACATCCACCTCATGTCTTGCCTTACCATGTGCCTGCAAGAGTTGCTGCAATGAAATTTGTTTAGCAGTTGTTGTTAAAAGACAATGAGCACTTTACATCACACAGAAAGGGGACCATAACCCCTAGACAGTTGAAAATTTCAGATTTTACTATTGGCAAAGGTGCCATTGATGCAGTTAGCCAGTGGTTAGAAATTTGCAAAATGTGGACAGCCTCATATAGATACATTAATCCTGAAGGTTTCATGGCAGGAGTCAGGAAATTATATACTCTTACAATTCCCAATACAAATGTTCATTGTGAATGTATTGAGGAAGATGCAACAAGGAATATTCTTGATGAAGATGACATCAAGACAAGGAGAACAAGGATTTAGGAGTTGCTGAACCTTGAAAGACAAATTGAAAGAAATGGGTTGGCTTTTGGAGGTTTTTACCCTGACTTGCCATATTTTGACAAAATAAAAGCCATGATTGATAACTTTTATGTGCTTACTGAACAATTGGAAACTATTCTTGATAAGAAGGGTGCTCAGGGGCTAGATCATTCAAAATCTGAGTATAATAGTAGTAGTGACAGTGACTATGCTCGTCCTACTAGATATGTTTAGCCTCAGCAAGATGTTGCTAAGACACCACAGTTGTAGGGTGCTGAAGGCCATATTGTAGACCTAACAGAGGCCACACAACCTGATGATGTAGAGGATCCTTTAGCTAAAAGGAAAAAGGTGGAAATAGGCCAACCTTCAGTTGAAAGGAAAGAAAAGAAAAAAGATAAAGAAAGTGCCCTAGTGCTAGGGAATAGGTTATATGATCATAACCTGAGAAAGTTGATTAGGGAGGGCAAGAAAAAGTAACCTGATATGGAAGAGAATGTTGAATTGCCCCTTAAAGCTTGTGTTGATGAAAGGTTGTTACATCAACAACAATTCCTAAATGATGATAATTTCATTAAGGCTAAGGAGTTTAAAGACTTCCTAAGGTGGCATAAAAAAGAGCAAATTAGAGCTTAGTTAACTGTTGATGGGGAGGAGACAGTAACAAATGAGGCCCTAGTGGCCCTATAATCATATGACCAAGATAGTGAGGACATCTCACTTGATGAAGCCAGAAAAATGGTATTGGATAGTGGCATATTGCTTGCTGAGTGTTGGGATTTGGCCTCTGCCCTCATAATAGATCAAATATGAAAGCAGCCAGATTTGAAGATTTCAAGTGAAATGCAAGAAGGGGATATGATTAAAGGATTTGGGTATAGCCAAAAATCTCAAGCCTTTGTAATGTGGAACCTTTGCCTTAAGGACCAGAAGCCTCAGTTAGTAAATATTCAAGAAAATATGGTAGGCAATCAAATGGTCTAGTCTGTATAGAATACATGGGATTTGGAAATATCCTAGATCATGACACATTGGGAACACTTGAATGAGGACAAGACAAAATAGTTGTCTGACAAGTGTAACATGTTGATAGAGGAGACCAGTGCATTGGCTAAAGACTGAGAATTGTGCCATATCTAGATGCACCAGCAAGATCAGGTAATTAAGAAACTAATGAAGGAATTAGAGGAGAAGCCTGAGGTGGTGTATGTGCCTGTACAACCACAGCCTTTGCAAATTGAAGACAAGGAAAAATCAGAAGAGGTGGTTGAGAAGGAGGATATAGGACAAAAGAAGAATGAAATAGCCTTGAATGCATTAAGGGGAATTCTACTACATAGGATTGAAGTCTTGAAGGATAAGACTGATGTTATCCTTAGTGCCTATAACAAATTGTAAACTTTGCATGTTGAGGTCATGGGGCATCTTGCCATATTAAACCCCTATTTTACCAACTGGTCTACCAGAATGCAATTGTTTGAAAAGCTTGCATCTTTGCAATCCCTGAGATTAGACTTGCCTGAAATAGTAACAGAGGCGGAAGATGAGATCAAAAAGGTTAATATTTCTCTCTCATTCTTCAAGGGCAAGTTGAATCCAATAGAGGTGAAATTGAGCCTCTTTGCTGTAGATTTTAATAAATTTGTTCCCTCTCTAAGAGGAGAAGATGATTAGGTAAAGGCTTTAGATGCCTGGAGGAATGAATTTGATAGCAAGATGCCTAACAATGAGGCATTTATTATAGGATTAGATGTGGACATTGAGGGTTTTAATAAAATTTTAGATGAGGCATTCAAGGCAGAAACTGATATCAGTATGTTTCTATTGGATATTAAGAACATCATTGATGTTAGATAGGAGAGGAAAAAGGCACAAGTGCAAGCCACCCAAGTCTTCAAGTGGCCAACCAATGATGAAGTGACAACATGGGAACTGATCACTAGGCCCAAGAAAAAGAAACCCGCAGTAGAGGAAGAGATCCTGGATGACGAATAAAGGTGAACATTTGCCACCTCACTGATGAGTATGAGGAATGTGAGTTTTTTCTAAAGAAAAGTAGGTGAGCATGTAAAGATGGTCACCCAAGTTCAACATAAATGATACCAGCTACCATGAATACTATCAAAGTGAAGGTGCTAGATAAAGAGAGGAACAAAGATATCAGATTTCATCTTTTGACTTTGTCTTTCCACCGCTTCTTCTTTATCCTCTTTTCTCTTTTCTATAAGTTTTAGGGTTAGGTTTTCTAAGACCATCCAAAGCTTTTTGCATCCTTTTGAAAAGGATTCCAAGATGGTTAAAGACCTAAAAATAGTTAAAAAGTTGTAATTAAAAGGTGGAGATGAAATATATTGTAAAATCAAACTTTCTAAATTTGTGTATGTGTTTTCAAGCTTCAAATCTTTTTCATGTATGAAAGAAGGATCACATCAATAAAATACGGTGTAATTTTACTCTTCTCTATTGTTGTCTCTTTATTTCCGGTGTATGCTCTTTTATGCTTAAGGTTGTAAGGCAGTCTAAAGCATTTTGGTTACAAGGTAACTATTTAATTACTTACAAGTTTCTTTCATGTAAAGAACTAAGTTTTGTGGGTAGTTTCAGGAAGCATATCAGTATTTAAAGATTTGATACAGTATTTTAGAGGTAACTAGATAATTTGTAAGGTAGTTTATCTGAATTGCATGTAGGTTGTAAGGTAGCTTACAGTGTTTTTTTTATGTGAGACTTGAGCTTATTGACTCTGAAACCCAAAGGATAGACACTGATTTAGGTCTTAGTCTGATAATCTATCATCATCCAAGTTTTAAAAATTATTCAAAATTATTTCAATTAAAATAATTTTGTTACTAAAACAAATAAACTGAACTCAGTAAGGACTCATGTCAGTAGGATAGTGTCCATTTTAGTGATTCTTTGAAGAGTGAATCATTAGGTTATCCCTCCTAAAAACAAAAGGAAGAAGGATGCAAATCCTTGTCTCATTGGTTCATGTTATCAAAACCATAGCCTGGCTTATAATACTCCATTTCAAATTAATCATTGCAATCTCTAAAGTATTCTATAAGTTGTTACAGTGAGGTGTTAGGTGTATAGCTAGTGAATGAAATAATCCACCAAATACATAGGATGAAGTATTAGTAATTCTTAATAGGTAATACTTGCCTGAGTTTGTGGAGCTCAAAAATGGAGGTGATAATAGATATCCCTAGTGTTATCAAATACCTCAGCAATTAGCCTTTCTCTTGCCTAAAAGAGGTTTCATTCAAGTATATAAGGTATACTGTCATCATTAGGTAAGTGTTGCAAGAAAAAGTGCTAACAGAATCTATGTCAAGAAAACCACTCCTTATACTCAGCAGACATCCCTAGATTAGTCACATGGTCTGACATATCCTATCAGATGAAGCCTAATCTGTCAATCTCGGTGCAAGTGAACTCATAGTCAACCTGAGCTCCCCACATGGAATGCTCTATATGTACCTGGACATATAATGCCATACCCTGTGGTATATCCTAGGGCCTGTACTCTGCCAAATTGGCATAACACTCTCATAAATCAAAATCTCTCAATCAAAAGTGGTGATCGACCAATCATCCATCAAGGGGAGAACATATAAGGTAGCTCATCATTGTCCTCTCTCCAGCCCTCGCAACCCACGTAAGGTCTCAAGATGACCTAATCTATATCATCTATCATCCTGTGCCAATACTCTACCTTTCCCAGATGATGTTGGATAATCATGCCATCATAAAGGAATGCATACGGCCATCCTCAACCCCACACTTGAGCTAAAATTGGTCTAGTGACTGGGATGTTTTCCCAGGTCCATAACTATAACAATATAGCTCTGACTAATAAGGTTGCACTATCTCGATATACAACCTTATGTAAATCATGATACAACTATTCCAGAACACAGGAACCCCAATCAAATCTCCGAGGATGTGCAAGTAAGTCCTCCAGGATCTGTCCCCATTCGATTGTGAATCTATGACCTCGTCTATCAAGAAGAAGTAATCCGCCAATCACTGCACCTAAAAATGCAAGAAAAGTAGGGAATGATGCAAACTGCACCCATGTGATGGTATCATCTCTAATCATTGAATCTGCAAAGACCCATCTGCAAGCACTGTCATCATATACCTCTGATCATAATAAACCCTATCTCCTTGGGTAGGGATGCATAATAATTTGTATACATCCTTGGGTGTGGTCGTCATCTCACCGAGGGGTAAGTGAAAAGTATTATAGTCAGAGTGCCAACACTCTGCCATAGCTGTGAGTAGTCCCTAGTTCAGTTGGAACTGAGATATATCAAGAAGGAAGTACAAAATGCACTGCTCAATAACGTGTATCACTAGTCTAGTCAGATCGTCGGATAAATCAAGTAACCATGATGGTAGGCTCTGTACATATAAATTACCAAACCGTGCATGTTTTTCAAATCAAGTGAATCATATTAGCATCTTCATATCAGTGGATCATTTCAAGTCAATCAACAACAATCAAATCAATCCTTTTCTCTTTTTGAGCGCATCAGCCTATTGTTCCTAACTCTAGATCTTGAGAAGGGATCAAATATATCAGTTATCCTATCAATTAATTTTCTATCCAAATAGATTGACTTATCAAACATCCATTTATGTGATCTAATATCCTAAATACTTTGTAGCATTAATAAACACACCCATCTATCTTGGAAATCAATTCATTAATTGAGACGTTCAATCAATAGCAATTTGTTCTCTTTGAAATCAAGTTTTTTATCAAATTTTCTTGCAGGCGTCACTTCACAGAGTGTACACATAATTTCATGCTAAATCATTATTTCATTTATCATACTATGTGACTTGACTGATAAGACATGGTACTTTGCATTAGACGCATCATTTTCCCTTTGCATGCGGCATTTTAATCATCCTAAGATATTTAAATTCTTGTTTTGCCCTAGGGTTTCTGAGGCAGTATTTGATCTATCACAAGCATGTTTTAACCTAACCTATATGTGGAATTTCAATGTGCATAGGCATCATTTAACAATGCAAATGCGACATTTGGCACTACTAGGTAGCATTTTACATATCTTATGCGACATTTGGCCTAAAATTGCCCTAATCTATCCTAGTAAGCATTATTAAAAGCATTAAATGTAGTCATACAAAATAAATAAATGCACCAAGCAATTCAAAACAACTTGTTGGAGGTCTATAGTCTGCGGTCTCTAATATCTATGCCCTCACTCAAACTGCTGCTCTCAAATAGGGACCACCATTGTCAAAAATCTTAAGAGGATTAGAGCAAAATCTCAATGGTAAAAGGTGAAAATGAATAGTATAAGTGAATTTTCAACCTATTTATACTATTTGACCTAATTTTGAAGAGTTTTTTGACCCAGTTTGACCTAATCTGCATTTTCTTCGCACTAAGGCATGCTTTTTTGCTAGGATCATCATCATTGTTTTCAGGAATGAAAACATATTGGATATATACTTTATTAGTATCATCATCTTTTGCTTCTGGACATCAATCTATTTTCATTTTTGAGGGGGCATCATGACATTATCAAATCAGGACTGACATCAAACATCAATCTAAATCTGGGGCATTGAAATTTTAAACTATCATCAGTGAGGCATTTTTAATCAGAATCAGTTTCACATCGGGGCATCACATCAATCTTAGAATCAGAGTTTCCAATCAGTTTCTACATCTTGGCATCATGTTATCAATCATTGAATTAGATTTTGTATCAATCAGATCAATCAGGCATCGAATCAGTGATCAAGATATTAGATTTTCTTTAAACTAATGCACTTCGCACATCAATTCAAAGAGGGGCATTTGTAGACACCTAAAATTGGTCAGGTGTTCTCTAATCAAGAAAATCTCTATTTTTCATCAAATTCCTCCAAATCTCATTAAAATGGACTAAATCAATTCAAATGGACATTTATTAAATCAAATTGGGATAAAATCAATTAAATCAAAGGATTAATTAACAAATGACATCAAATGATTAAATATAAGCCTAAAGGGATTAATCAAACTATATAATTGATTTTAATCAATTAATTGTATAGTTTAAATCAAAAATCAAATCCAACCTATTCCCCTACATGGATAAATTAATTAATTGATTAAATTAATAAATCCTAATATCTTTCAACAAGGATTAAAAGAGCCAATGAGAATGAGAAGGCAAAGCACATGGATCGCTCCAAATTTTGCATTTCTACCACTCATTTGACCCTTTTGCATCTCTACCACTCAATTTGTCTCTTTGTCCCAACTTTTGAGACAAGCATTTAAATTGTCCCTCCATTTGAAACCCTTTCACTCAACCAAGGCTAAATCATGATCAATTGACTCTACCCCCTAAACTTGGGAAAATCCTATAAATAGAAGTCATTTTGCAAGCATAACTAAAATCCTAGACATTCGAATGCAAAGCATCCATACTATATCAATTTTCAGATCAATTGAAGCATTAGCAAAGCATAATTGAGCAATAAAAAAGCATAATTGAGAGAATTTGAGTAAATTTTTGAAGCAATTTGAGGAAATTTATGAACTAGATAGGCATATCTTTGTCATTTTCTCATTCTAGGACTGTCACTAGTAGAGATTAAAGATGAGAGATCTATTAGCATGCTTATTTAGAGATCCATGGGATGCTTAAGGATTTATTTGCAACTCTTAGCTTAAATTGTTATTATTTTTCCATAGAATTGTTAGTAAATAAACTAATAGCATGAAGGTGTAAAAATCACACACACACACACATACACACCTAGAAATAGATCTATAAGTTACAAAGAGGTGGAAGCCCTAATGGTGATAAGAAGGGATCAATGTGCATTCATCATAAACTCAATTGAGGATCCCATTGTAAGGTATGTTACTTACAACATGTCTTACAAAGTTCAAATTTTTAATCGTGAAGGTTCTTTTTTAGCGATAACATTATATACAACCTGAAAGATTTTGAATGACGATGTCAAAATGGATGTATGTAAGATGTTAGAAAACTTTCTATTAAATATAAAAATGTCAAAGGAAGGGTATTGCAGTTTTAGTTTTGGTTCATTGGTTATGTGCTTGGTGTTCTACTTCATGGGTTCTTTTCCTAGTAAAGAAAATATTGTATGGAAAATATACATTCTGGTTTGAAAAAAGATATGTAAGTACCTAGAAGGACTAGAGGACAAGAATGATGCCTACAAGGCATATTTTCTATCTCTTCAAGATAAACTCACATCTGTGTCGATGGTTATTGGTTCTATACCAGTATAAAATGTTGATGATGGTTCTGTTGATGAGACTTTTGTATGGCCTCACCAACAAAGGAGAGAGTTGTCACCAGGTACTAGACTACAGACCAACATTGCCTGAAGAGGTTTACCAAAGAGAGAACTCTCCTTGTCTCCAAGCACTTGGTAGTCAGGTAATGATGGTGCAAAAAGGTTCAGTTGAGAAATGAATTTTTAAATATCAAGGGGCCTTCTAGTTTTAGCTCATCAAATTTAGGGGATTTAGAAAGGGTGAGGTTTCCTACAAGTAATGGTTAGCTTCGATAAAGAAAGCACAAAAGATAAGTCAGGGTTAGAATATTAATCTACTTATAGTCACATTATGAATCACCAAATATCAACAATGGTCCAGATAGAAAACCAATAATAATACAAAATGCATATATAATCATCAATCAAACATACATTAGTATCTAGGTAGAGTATTGAATTTTAACTACCACCAAACTAGAGAAAAGGACATTAGGAAGCATACAACGTGAAAATCATTTGTTAAGTCCAGACCTAGAGACAATGCAAAGCGTAGCACCAAGAGAGGTCTTTCATTCCTTTATTAACTTAAAGAATCCAACATTACTAGTTGATACATCCATGGCTCCAAGGGAGTATTAATCTACTGATATTGATCAACTACTAAGCTAAGAGCATGAGAAAAATAGCTATAGACAACAAAACCATCAATTTTGCCAACCCTTAGAATGGCATCAAACTTCTTTTTTATAGATAAACCTCTACTATCTACCTTGGAATCCTCAACCTATACAACCTAATTACTTAAAATAAAATACCCATAGCCGGTACTACCTGCGTTGTCAGAGTCACTTTATTATATACAATCATTGAGAAGATAGAAGAAAAGAGAGAAGATAGAACAAGAAATTAGGAGATCAATCACCGAGAAGCACCCCCGTATATGTGAACCTGACTTATGTTCCCTAGGTGATTCAAATTAGGTTCTCCATAAATGTAAAGATGACCACATGCCTTTATGTACCTTCCCAAATCATCAAACATTAAATGCTAAATTGGTGCCTTGGGCCCTGGGGAAGACATGTGCAGTCTTTTACCCTTCTCTTTTCACCTTTGATGCCATACTATACCTACTAGATTTCTGACAGAATAATGACAATGATTTGAGATGGTGGTCGATTGGCTATGGAGAAATCATTGATGCAGATCACCATAAATAATAAAAAAGTGAAGTCTTGAATTCTAGACTCTGGGAGCTTGCACTCAAAGAATAATGAATACATGAAATGATCCATGGGAAAAAGTTCTGTATCCTAAAGGACTTATTTCTCTTGAAACCTTTTGAAGGCTCCAATAATTTGTGTTATACCTTCTTCATCCACCTCTTTTAGACAATTCATGGGGCCAATAACCTCATAAATGTAATTTTGTGCATCTTTGGTCTTGTCTTTCATCTCAGCGGTGACCCAAGTGGCATCATGAGATTTTAGCATCATTTAGGTAACATTTCCCGTCACCAAACTATCAAAATCTCCCGAATTCTAGAATTGGGGGTCATCCAACTCATCAAACTTAACCAATAAATAATAAATCGGGGAAAATCCTCTGGGACTCAATGGATTTGATTTTGTGAATTCCCAGAAGAATGAGGCATACTAGTCCATTGGATTTTAGACTGCAGCCACATGCGTGCTTAAGACCTTTACCAGTTACTTTCTTGTCTAAATTTGGAACCCAAGTATGGTGTACTAGGACTTTGGGAACTCAAAGGATTCTGATGCAGAGGCTAGTGGTCTTCATCAATATTTTCTTCCACTAGACTCCACATCTTAATTTTGCACTCACTCAAATTACCCATTCATTCACAATTGGTTTGATGTTATGATTGTCCCCAAACCACTAATGATTCACTTCCTTCAATAACCTACCAACTAGGATCATTCTCTATGGATCCACCACTCCAATAAAAAAGTGAAACTCCCTACTCATTCCTCACACACAACCTAAGGTTTACACCAAAGCAATCTACTATGCATTCCCACATTTGAATGCAAATCTCTTACTTGCTATCCACTATGACAGTCAACACCAACGCCTATGAAATTTTAATGGTCTGACCCTATCCTTGGGTACTCTGAATTATCCAATTCCTTGGAAATGAAAGGGAATCTACCTCCTTACACTCCTCTATGTCTCCCAGACCCTAACTCCTTCAAACAACCCTTTGACATATGTATGAAGGAAAACTATTCAAACTTGCACTGTCAATGTCTTCTTTGATAGACCTATACACAGAGGTCTATAAATTTTTAACCCAATGTTATTTTGAGAATCCCTCTAGAGAGAATGTGTGCAATTGGGTTACCTAAAACATTTCCCAAATTGAGAAAGATCTAATTATTCAAAAGGGATATATGTCCCCCGCACTGGACTACATTTTTTTGAGACAATCATTCCTTCTTCCTATGATTGTACATTCACTTCTCTACCCTCAAACACATACTATATGCTTTATGGACACCTAAAACCTCAAGGCTGGTTTAGAATACATATCCTCATCATCACTATCCAAGATGAGAGGCTTATTGGACATGAATACCATTAAGGAATCACATTGTTTCCTCTCGGTTACCCTATTTGAGAATTTGGACAGTTTTCACCAAAATGAAGAGATCTTCTTCAACACTACACCAAATGCAAAGATTCCAAAGAAAAAATACTCTTAACTCCTTGCCTTAACATATAAAATCAACACTTCAACAAAATATAGCATTCATATCCTTTAAAACACTAAACAACAAGGCTGTTACACAAAGAAAACAATGAGTCACAAAAAATGCATCATTTTTATTGATTAAAACTTACAAACACTCCTTCTCCACGACCACAACAAGTTTCCTCTGGCTATTACAAAGTAAAATAGGCCTTAAAAGACCAACCAACCACCTTTTAACTTCCCCAAACCAACTACAACTACTTCCAAACTTAATGTTTAGTTTATGTTGCCAAGTTGACAACAAAATTTCCTTCTTCCTATGACTATACATTCACTTCTCTACCCTAAAACACATACTATATGCTTCATGGACACCTGAAACCTCAAGGATAGTTTAGAATACATATATTCCTCATCACTTTCCCAGATTAGAGGCTTATTAGATGTGAATAATGTTAGGAATAAGGTGTCTCAACCTTGTATATTTCCTTACATTTGATATTATTTGTTTTGTAATTAATTGTTTGCAAATAATATATTTAAGTTCGATATCTGTTCTATGATTTAGTTGAGTGGCATGTGTTTTCACTCCACTTGGAAGATGAAAAGGATGATCAAACTTGATCTAGGTGGATCTAGGCATCCCATTCTGTAGTAGAGCTTATTTTCCAAATTTCGGCACTTTGGACAATGTGTAAGGTAATCATGACTGTAACAGTTATGACAGATTGCTATGACGGTCATTAATATTTGTAAGAGCTAATTGTGAAAGATTCGATGATGGGTGAAGACATGAAAGACATGTGGCAACTGATCATGTTGAGTACTGTACACTCTTCTGTAATGCATAGGGTTCAGGGGATCACCTCAAAAAAAATTTGGGATTCCTATTTTTTTGGAGAATGGTAAATCCTAATATAGTTATCTTTGGAAGTTGCCCTAAAAAGGGAAGTGCATGATATAAGCATTTTTTGGGTTGCAAATTGCAAAGTGAAGATAGTGTATATTTGGAATGTTGTTATGCTGTCAGATTTGTCTTCAAGTGTCGATTATCTCTTGAAAGAACTTGTGTTGCAAGTGTATTATAAACAACAATAGTTTTGATTAATACATTGTGCAAGTTTTGGAGTGCTGGGGTTTTTTACCGAAAGGTTTTCCCCAGGGTAAATAATTGTGTCATTCTCATTTTTATACGTATGCATGTTATTGTATTATCATTCTATAATTGATAAGGGTTAAATCTAAATTTTCACGATCCTCTTCTCAGGAGTTTAGCATAGGGAACTACTTTCCGCACACTTAGTTTCCTTTTAGTTGGTATCAGAGCCTGGCTAGTTTTGGTTATATTTGTCGGGGTACAGGTTTTTTGACCTAATCTCCAATTCAGTGGGAGTATTGTTGTAGAGTATTCATAACCTTATTACAGGAAGAGATGGTAGGTTCTTCATACAGTAGAATGGAGGTGGAAAAGTTTAGTGGCACAAACTTTGAGTTGTGGAAACTCAAGATGGAAGACATGCTTGTAGACCGTGATGTATGGGAGGTGGTTGCAAATGATATCAAACTAGTAAACATGCCTCAAGTAGATTGGGATCTCAAGGATCAGAAAGCTAAGGGTCTCATTAGACTCTGTCTAGCAGATTCTATTCTCCTGAATGTTCTCAAGGAGAAGACCGTAAAATGTTTTTGGACACGGCTTGGGTCTATGTATCAGGCCAAGTCCTTGGTGAATAGATTTTTCCTAAGAAAGAAGCTGTATTCTCTAAGAATGGAGGAAGGAGGATCTATTGCAGATCACCTAAATTCATTTAACATGTTGATTACATAGTTGACATCAATCGGTGTCAAGTTGGAGGAGGAGGATCGATGTATGACCCTGCTATGTTCCTTGCCAGATTCATGGGACCATCTTGTGATGGCCCTTGGGAGTACTATTGTCACTTTGAAAATGGATGATGTGGTGTCTTCACTATTATCTAAGGAGATGCAAAGAAATACCTCTGATTCAACCAAGGAAGCCCTTTCTATTCATGGTAGATTCAAAGACAGAGGAAAGAAAAATGACAAGAAGTCTGAAAAGGGTAGAGCCAAATCCCATGGGAAATCTAAGACTCCTAGAAAGTCTAAGGAAACATGTTGGAACTGTGGTAAGTCTGGGCACTTTCATAAGGAATGAAAAGAGCCAAAGAAGAAGAAGAAAAGCCTAGATTAAGATTCTAATAAATCTCAAGAATATGGTGATGATTTTTTCGCAGCCTTGGCCACTCATGCGTCTAATGATGTGTGGTTGATTGACTCGGATGCTTCTTTTCACATGACCTCTCATCAAATTTGGTTCTGAAAGTATGAGGATTTCGATGGTGGGAAGGTGTACCTGGGTGATGATTCTCACCTAGAGATAGTTGGATGAGGAAGAGTCACTATCAGATTCCCTGATGGATGAGTAAAGGGGATCAACGGGGTAATGCACATCCCAGGTTTGGCACAAAACCCGTTATCTATAAGTATGCTGAATGATGTAGGTGTGCAAGTTGTTTTCTATAAACATGGATGCAATATGATTAGAGGAGCTATGGTGCTCACGAAAGGTACTAGGAGAGGTACCCTATTTTAGCTGGATGCTTGCACTTCATAGTGCAATAGTTCTTCTATCTCAAGGAAGAGAGAAATAGTCACTTCATCTCCACCATCTAAACCAATAGTGAAGAATTTTGTGGTAATGGGTTCTGATGGTAGTGTAGCAAGTGTACCTAAGGGTGCTAACACTTTGGAAGGAAAACTTCTTGCAGAAGAGACAATGTTGCGGCATATGAGATTTGGCCACATTTGTGAGAAGGGTCTCAGAACCCTGAAAAATAAAAACCTCATTGAGGGGGAAAATGATTGTAATCTCAAGTTCAACTTCTGCGAACATTGTGTTTATGGTAAGAAAAATTGTGTTCAGTTTTACTCTAGTTCTCACAAGTCTTCTAGTATTTTGGATCATATCCATTCGGATGTGTTTGGTCCTGTTAAAGTTCCTTCACTCTCCAAATTTGTATATTTTTTATCTTTTATAGATGATTACAGTAGAAGGACATGGATTTATTTCCTTAAAATCAAGACACAAGTTTTTAGTCGGTTCAAGGAATTTAAAGCTCTCATAGAGAATCAGACTGGTAAAAGAAATAAGTGTGTGAGAACTGACAATGGTGGTGATTTTTGTTTGGAAGAGTTTAAATAGTTCTCTAAAGAATGAGGGATCCAGAGGCATAAGACAACTCCTTATACCCCACATCAAAATGGAGTTGCAGAAAGAATGAACATGACACTAATGGAGAAGGCTAGGAGTATGCTTAGTGGAGCTGGCCTTGAACAAAGGTTTTGGGCTAAAGCTGTAGCCACTGCTTGCTATCTGGTTAACAAATCTCCTACATCAGCTCTTGTTGGTAAGACACCCATGGAGGTGTGGTCTGGTAAGAAGCCTTCAGTTAGACATCTTCGTGTTTTTGGGTTTGAAGCTTATGCACATGTGCCTAAGGAGAGAAGATCTAAGTTGGAAAATAAGGCTGTAAAATGTATCTTCATCGGCTACAGTGTTGGTATGAAAGGATAAAAGCTTTGGGATCCTATGATTGGTAAGGTGTTATTTAGCATAAATGTTATTTTTAGAGAGCTAACACCCTCTCCTATTGTGCTACAACCAGATGAAAAAGAAATGAAAGAAGATGTTGTTCAGTTGCCTCCTACCCTTAAGAAGACTAAATAGAGAGACCATGATGGATCTGATGATGAGGAGAGCTCTAGAAGCTTTTAAAATTTAGAATAAGAGGTAGAACAACCTCAACCTCATCCCTTGAGGAGATACATGAGAGAAAGAAAGCAACCAGAGAGGTTTGGATTTTCTATGTTAGATTCCAGTTGTGCTTATGCCTTGATTACAAACACTAATGAGCCTAGATCTATGAAAGAGGCTATAGGTATGGAAGATGCAGGTTCCTAGATTGAGGCCATGGATGATGAGATGGCTTCATTGGAGAAGAACAAAACTTGGGACCTAGTACCTTTGCCTAAAGGACGGAAACCTGTTGGAAGCAAATGGGTGTTTAAGAAGAAATTCTGTGCAGATGTTAGTGTTGAGAGGTACAAGGATAGATTGGTTGCAATGGGATATTCACAGGTGGAGGGAATTGATTATGGTGAAATATTATCTCCTATTTCAAAGCTTACATCCATTAGATTTTTGTTATCTCTAGCAGCATCATATGATTTAGAGGTAGAACAGATGGATGTGAAGACAACTTTCCTTCATGGTGATCTGGAGGAAGAGATCTATATGTCACAGCCTAAGAAATATATTCAAAAAGGTAAAGAGTCTTTGGTTTGCAGGTTAAAGAAGTCTCTTTATGGTTTGAAACAATCTCCTAGGATGTGGTACCTTAAATTTGATGCCTTTGTGTTGTCAATTGGTTTTTTGAGATCAAAATCAGATCATTGTGTTTATTTCAAAGTTGACAATGATCACCTTCTTATTATTGCATTATATGTTGATGATATGTTGTTGATTGGGAAGGGTATGGGTATGATTTCTGATTTGAAGTCTCAGTTATCAGCACAGTTCAAGATGAAAGATCTAGGGGCAGCCATGCATATTTTGAGAATGGAAATCAATAGAGATAGATCTAACAGAAAACTTTGGTTGAGTCAGAGTAAGTATGTGAAGTCTGTGTTGGACAGGTTTAGCATGGTAGATTGCAGACCATTGTGTGTTCTATGGGAAAAAATTTATCTATGGATGATTGTCCAAAATCTCCTAGTGAGGTGGAGGACATGAGAAAAGTACCTTATGCGATTGTAGTTGGAAGCCTTATGTATGCTATGGTCTGTACTAGACCAGACATTGCCCAAGTAGTGGGAGTCTTGAGTTGGTGTATGGCTAAACCTGGATGGGTACATTGGGATGCAGTTAAGAGAGTGTTCAGATATTTGAAGGGTACATCAGAGTAATCCATATGCTATCATGGAAACTCTTCTGGAGCTCCACATTCAGTTTGTATTTGTGGGTTTGTGGATTCAGATTGGGTAGGTGACATTGACAGCAAGAGATCCACCAGTGCCTATGTGTTCACTATGTTTGGTGGTGCCATCAGTTGGATGAGTAAGCGACAACTTGTCGTCTCTTTGTCCATGACAAAAGTAGAGTACATGGCAGCTACTCATGCTTGTAAGGAAGCCATTTGGCTTAAGAGATTGTGTTCGGATGTTGGTGTTGATGCACGGAAAATTACAATTTGTTGCGACAGTTAGAGTTCTATTTTCCTTGCGAAGAATCTAACTTTCCATGCCAGAATCAAGCACATTGATGTGCGGTTTCACTTTGTGAGAGGTATGGTAGAGGATGGAAAGGTAATTTTGGAGAAGGTAGATACAGTAAAGAATGTTGTGGATGCATTGACAAAACCTGTGGGCACAAAGAAGTTTAGATGGTGTTCAGAGTCTATGGGCCTCTTGGCCTATAGTGATTAAATCCTGTTATTTCCTTTGGCTCTTATAAGGTGTTCAACTAGTGGGAGAATGTTAGGAATAAGGTGTCTCAACCTTGTATATTTCCTTACATTTGATATTATTTGTTTTGTATTTAATTGTTTGCAAATAATATATTTAAGTTTGATATCCATTCTATCATTTAGTTGAGTGGACATGTTGTGTTTTCACTCCACTTGGAAGATGACAAGGATGATCAAACTTGGTCTAGGT
>MU223568.1:73338-115829 GCA_018584345.1 Thuja plicata | reverse complement strand
TATCCATTCTATCATTTAGTTGAGTGGACATGTTGTGTTTTCACTCCACTTGGAAGATGACAAGGATGATCAAACTTGGTCTAGGTGGATCTAGGCATCCCATTCTATGGTAGAGGTTATTTTCCAATTGTCGGCACTTTAGACAATGTGTAAGGTAATCATGTCTGTAATGGTTATGATGGATTCCTATGCCGGTCATTAATATTTGTAAGAGCTAATTGTGAAAGATTTGATGATGGGTGAAGACATGCAAGACATGTTGAAACTGATCATGTTGAGTATTTTACACTCTTCTATAATGCGTGGGGTTTGAGATTCCTATTTTTCTAGAGAATGGTAAACCCTAATACGGTTATCTTTGGAAGTTGCCCTAAAAAGGGAAGAGCATGCTATAAGCATTTTTTGGGTTGAAAATCATAGAGTGAAGTTAGTGTATTGTTGGAATATTTTTATGCTATCAGATTTGTCTTCAAGTGTCGATTATCTCCTGAAAGAACTTGCATTGAAAGTGTATTGTAAACAAAAATAGTTTTGATTAATACATTGTGCAGGTTTTGGAGTGCTGGGGTTTTTTACCGAAAGGTTTTCCCCAGGGTAAATCATTGTGTCATTCTCATTTTTATATGTATGCATGTTATTGTATTATCATTCTATAATTGATAAGGGTTAAATATAAATTTGCACGATCCTCTTCATGGGAGTTTAGCATACGGAACTATTTTTTGCACACTTAGTTTCCTTTCAAATAACACTAAGGAATCACATTTTGTCCTCTCGGTTACCCTATTTGAGGATTTGGATAGTTTTCACCAAAATGCAGAGATCTTCTTCAACACTCCACCAAATGCAAATATTCCAAGGAAAAAATACTCTTAACTCATTGCCTTAACATATTAAATCGACACTTCAACAAAATATAGTATTCACATCCTTTAAAACACTAAACAACAGGACTGTTACACAGAGAAAATAACGAGTCACAGAAAATGCATCATTTTTATTAATTAAAAATTACAAAATTTCCTTCTCCATGACCATGCCAAGTTTCCTCTGGCTATTAAAAATTAAAATAGGCCTTAAAAGATCAACCAACCACCTTTTAACTTCCCCAAACTGACTACAACTACTTCCAAACTTAATGTTTAGTTTATGTTGTCAAGTTGACAACAAAATTATCAACTTTGGCAAATTTTACATCCTTTGTCATTTTTATTGTGATCAATCATATTCAAAAGGTCTTTTAATGACCTTATCATCCTATTTGACTACCAAACCCCTTAAGCCTTTACATTTATCCTTCTAGGCCTAATTTTCCTATATTGGCAACATTACATCTTTTTGGCACTTTTGGTGCATTTCATTACTTTTTGTGGCTCTATTGGCCAAATTACATAGATTTAAGACCTTTTAGGCTTCCCTTCTCTTCATCTCTCTTTGGATCTCCATCAGGGCCTCATGGTGACCCCTATTCTCTAGGTGTTCCTACACTAGATTCATTCCCCAACATTTCAGTCTTGGCTAGATTCTTCTCTCCCAGGTTCAAAATTTTCTCAAGGATGGCTTTACAGTCCTCCTATTTCAGCCTAGGACTTCCATTCTATGAGTAGCTTATTTAATTGGCTGATAAAATTTTCAGCCTTATAAAAATCTAGGAGGGATTCCAATTAGATGCTTTAGACTGCCCCATGTTGTTCATTAATCCATTCATCAACAACCAATGTCTTCTTCTTCATTTTCTAGAATGCATCTACATTTCTTTGGGGAAGCGGCATTCTAGGGGCGGAGGGCCTAGGCATTGCAGAAGAGACGGGACTTTCTAGTTCAATTAAAAGCCTCCAGAAGTTTGACATTGAATCCTCTAGCTCATTTATCTTCTGATAATATTTTTCATACTGGTCATGAATGACCCGATTTTCCTTGTCTAGGAGATCCAATTCTCCTCTTCAGTCTCTTCAGTGCAGGGGGTCTTTGTTATGATATAATCCTCGGTCGCTACTTTTGACTCATTCATGTCTACTAGTGGGGCTACAATTGATACCATCATATTCCCATCTAGGTACCTCTAGGTTGTATAGAGGGTCTGAGCATTTTTGAGATTCTTTTCCACTTGGCATTCGACCATCATCTCGGCAAGGGACAAAGGGGCCAATATTTCTATTGACATCTTTCTCCTCCGGGACTCAACTAGCCACTATGGAAGGCCTTGTGTTTCACTGATTTCTTTTGAGCTTAGGGAGGTATCTCTAGTTCTTTTCTTTATTTCCTCCATAACCGTATAATTAGCATTATCATCAGGATTATTACATGTTTCCTTTTCCCCATCCCTGTATCATTTCCTAGGATATTCTACGTAGGCAGGGAAAATGGTGGCAGCTGCAACACTTGTTCATCTTTGGCTTCTTGTCAAATCTCTAAAGAAGCGTCTTCTTTGGAGGTGTCCAGAGGAGGTAATGGTCCTTGATCCAAAAGATGAAATATGCTTTGATCACCTATGGGAGGTTGGAGAATTGTGTCTAGGGGTACAGGTGTTCCCATAGGTCTGGTTTCCCCAGGTGCAAGTAGTTTCTCATAAACCTATTTATTTTCTTCTTTTTCCCCTTCATGTGTTGTCTCTATATTGGCTTCCTATCATGGGTGTTCTTCTCCCTATTCTAGGGTATATTTTTGGGCCTCTTCATTCTTTTCATTTTCATAAAGGGTACCTTTATCCTATTCTTGCGCCCCCTCCTCGATTTCCTTCTCTCTCATTTCATGTAGACTTCCCAACTTGTCAATTTGGAAGAATTCATCAATATTTGTTTGGGAGATATCTAAGGGGTCTTTAGGGGAATCATCTTTGTTAAAGGAGGAAGTGGAGTTAATATCTTGGACCTCAGCCACATCTTCAAGTTTCGGGCGTGGGTCCCTATTTAGAGGGGATCTATCTACTTTATGTTTCTTACTCCTTTAGAGTGATGCTCTAATGGCTAAAATTTCCAGTTCTTCTGTGATATCCTCAATTCATGGCATACCAAATAGGGTAAAAAAGGAGGCATATGTATTTGACAGGGGTAGGGAGGCCACTGGGTGGCTTTGAGAACAAATGTTACTCTAGAGCTCATTGCTTCTGCTAGCTTCTGGGACTTCTCTAATTGTACATTTAATCACCTCATTAGGGGGTCCAGTGTGGGGTCCAACATCTTGGATAACACATCGACCTCCTATTTCCCCTGGGCTTTGGAATATTCTACCACTTGGGATCTACATATGGTTTCTACCCAAAATTGGTTGTCGAATTAGATACTCTTTAGGCACACCCTTAAAAAATATGTGTGGCTATGCTCAATCACATTCTAAAAAGTGCCAAGGATACAAAACATAGTAGTCAATGCAATGGCTACACTCACCTCTTCACAACAATAAGAAGAAGACTTCCACTATGAGTTCCTAGTGGAAGAGCTTCATTTACCTACCTATAACTTCCCTGACTCTCACATGATATGTACAGTTATTAGAAAGGATTCATCCCACTATAAACACATATATACCTACCAACACCATCATGTCATTCCTGATGCACTCACTTGTAATGAAAAGTGCCACCTAATTTGCAATGCTTCATGGTATATTCTCATAGCTAATGATCTATATTGAAAAGGACTAGATGGTACCTTGATTAGGTGTTTAGAAAAGGAGTCTAAATGTGCATTGGTTGAGATTCACAATGGGGTTTGTGGTTCTCATTCCAACAGTCTGACCCTGGCCTAAAAACTAGTGAGAGCACATTACTACTCGCTAGACATGGAGAAGGAGGCCATCAGATATGTAAAGATGTAAGAAATTCCAGCTACATGGCAATCTTATACACACTCTAGCTAGAGAGCTTATCCCATTTATCACACATTGGTCATTTCAATAATGGGCCTTTGAACTAATCAAATAGATACATCTGTCTTCCTCAAATGGACACAAGTTCATCATAATAGCTACTAAATAATTTACCAAGTGGGTTGAAGAAGTCCCACTCATAAAAGTGACTAGAAAACAAGTGGCCTTGTTAATTTTGAGCCACATTATCTGCTGATATGGAATTCCTTCATCCATCATAACTAACAATGGAGGACAGTTTAAGAACATCAATATGGATGAACTCTGTGATAATTTAAAGATCAAACAATATTGTTCTTCAATCTACTAATCAAAGGGAAATAGACAGGCATAGGCCTCCATTAAAAACCTACTAAATATTTTACATGACACTGTGAACAAGTCTGGAAGAGATTGGCATCTGTAGATCAATCCTACATTATGGGCTTATAGAACGAGCATATGAATGCCTACTAGGGAAACACCATTCTCTCTTGTATATGGAGCAAAAGTTGTTTTACCCATAGAAGTATAAATCACTTCTTTGAGGGTTTCTCTACATAGATTAATCACAGATGAGGACCATAGGGTCTCAAAAATACAAGATTTGGAACTGCTAGATGAACGTCGGTAGGTGGCCTTTAATCAACTCAAAGCTTACCAAAAGAGAATGTCGAGAGGATATAACAAGAAGGTCAAACCAAGAGAACTTTAGGTTGGTGACCCATTATTGAGAGAGAATCCTTGTAATCAATCCCATCGAGAAAAAAAGGGAAGTTTGAACCTAACTGGCTGGGTTCGTACATTATCACTACAACATTTAGCTCTAGAGCCTACTGAATCTCCACACCAGAAGGAGAACAACTCTGGGAGCCCACAACACTCTCCATTTGAAGAAGTTCTACACCTCAACATTCTCAACATCCAAAACCATGTATATATCTAAAATTCCTAAAAAGAATGATCCTCTTGGTGAAAATCTGGAAAATAGGTGCCTTGATGAATCAACAAAAAAAAAAGAGAAAAGTCAAAAAAAGTAGAAAAGAATTTTTTTTTTTGAAAAAGAACAAAAATTGCCTTGGTGAAAGCCTGGTTAACAAGCATCCTAGTAGAAAAAATAAAATCTCTGCCAAGTAGGTGAAAACCTAGTAAACATTCACCTCTTGTAATCAAGTGCTACATCTATCAATACTCAGTCTTGGAAATCCTTTCACCTACAACTTGTGCATAGCTCTCAGTCACTTTCGTGACATGGTGGTTCTTCTGAGAACCTGCCTGGCTTGAAACTAATCTAGAATCATAGTATGGGGGCAATTGAATCAGTTGTTTCCCAGAAGTATGCATCAAGTCAGTTATCTACTTAGAGTCCACTCAAATTCCAATACTAGGGGGAAAGGGCCCCACATCGATCATCGATTAACCAACCTAGCATCAATATTTTAGTCATTTTGAAGGATAGTTTTCTACTGACACACTGGTGTTTCTCAACACCCTAATCAATAGTGTTTCATAGCACTACCTATTTGGACACATATATGTTTCTCAATACACATCAGATAATGCACCTTAAATATAGATCGATAAAAATCAAACACAAACCACTCACAAGCACAATGGTGTTTCTCAACACCTCCTACATGTACACATCCAAAAAATTTGAAATTGGCTAAAGTATGATGAACTTATCTTGGTATGATGTCTGTTCTCATTGATTTTTTCTAATCTTTTCTTTGTCTACTGCTTGTTGGTGTGGTCTCGATGATCCAACAATGTAAAATAAACTAGGTGTATGTGATAAGAGCTCCTACATTAAGGTGTAAAAGCCTCACATCCCTTGATCCTATTTATTTGCATGTCAGGGTGAGGTCATAACTATCTCCTTGACTATTATTAATATGCCTATTTATGCAAGATCAAACTCATGGTTATCTCAGCTTTGAATGCTTTGATACTGGTGTACCCTTGCAATATCAACTAGAAACAACATTCAAGTCATCTCGGCTGTTGTACCACAACACTTACGTTTGTTTCCCACATTTTATCTAAAAAAAATTATTTTTATATCCTTATGGTTGCAGTGGCACCAATGAGGGTTGTATTGACTATGATGTCCCAAATGCTCAATGATAAAAAATTTCAAATCCAAACCCAGTGACTAAGTCCTAAGTTGCATTCATGATAGTTTTGCATTTCATTTGCATGGTGTTCAAATCTGCATAATATCTTTACCTCTCTCCAATGTGAAGGATCTGAGGCTCTAATCGATCAATCTTATTTTTGTCACATGGTCAAGTTATGCATGGATAGAGACATGATTGAGTACCTATGTTGACAACCACTTTTCATACATGAGATGTTATCAACATTACATAAACATATCCATTTCACTTCATATCCAGTGTATTGCATAACCACAATATACAAATCATATGTTGCATCATACAAATCATTACATCATTACATATTCATAACATGATTCAGTTGCATTCATACATATATGCATTAGAAAAGAAATTAAAAACATGACATATTCATTGCATCATAATAAATAGTACTATACTTATCCATCCATCTAGCAATCATATTCTCGTGCATACACATTTGCATAATCATCCATTAAAGCATAAAAGGAAATGCATCCATAAATCTAATAGAATAAGAACTAAGACATCTCATAACATCACATCAACACATGTACAATGATTAAATTGTATGCCTCTATATATAAGATAATCAAAAGTGTCAGGGGTACACCAAACTCTCAAAATATACAATATCATCAGATCAGGTCATCGTATACAATGCCAAAAATGGGTACAATATCATAATGTATCAAAAATGAGTATTAGAACAACAAGACTATCTCTCATCCATGTCCTCAGCATCAGGAACATGTGGTGGTGGATGAGGTGGAGGCTAGACATCATCGACAGGTGGAAAGCGGGTACCCTGATATTTGGTCATAAACTATGAAAAGGGCATAACCTATTGTGTGGCAGGCACTGCAACATTGGATGTTGCGACATAGTATGACACTCTATTATTCTGGTGGGTGGATATGTGTTGAAAATGATCATGCTTAGCAGTGACAGTGACAATCCTTTAATCATGTTCAATAATCACAACAACAATCCTCTAGTCTCTCTCGGTGATCAAGTCCTGTATGCACTGACTGCACTTGGTAACCCTAGTCTGAGAAACAACCACCTCTATTTTTAGACTCCTAACCCTATCCCTGGGTGAGCATATCACATCCTAGCATAAGAAAGGACAAGAATAGCCAGGGCCAAAGTCACACCCAACTATCCAGCCAACTTGTGGAGTAAACACAACGGAAGTAAACAATACAGAGAACAACACCAAGGAGAGAATGAGAAACAATATTCTTTATTGATTCATTCAATTACAACATACATGCCCGACTGTGAGGCCTTCCAAGTTATGGCCAAAAAAATCTAGACTTTTCTATTTTCTACCTTCTCATATCATATGCTATCTACTTGCTCTACCTCTAGCTCTGCTAACCTACACATAGACATCCTTATTTATAATTGCCAAAGTGGATTACAGAAGATTCTAGACTATTACAAAGATGGAAGGCCGACCAAAAATGGTCTACACACATCCAAAGATAATATCCTAATATTAAATGCATGACTAGAAATTAAATACATAAGTTGGCTCCAAAAAGAACTCATCAAAAAATAACTTGGTTAAAGAAGAACTGAGTATCAGGTTCAATCAGCGTAGGAAGGCACGCTCAACCAACACTGGACAACTCAACACATATAGCTCGGCCAAAACTGGACAACTTGGCACAAATAGGATTGCTTGGCAATACTTTAACTCATCACATACTGGAAGAATGAACAAAGCTGAGTAGGATAGAAAGACAACCCAGGATGCTCCTGCATTAGACAATCGGGGTTGAAAGAAATGATTCCCCTGAATCATTGAGATGTCACAACCTGAGCTGAATCCAACTCACATTGACAAACCCATGTAGCATCTTCAGCTATTCTATTCTCCCACTTCACCAAATATTCATAGTAATCTTTTTTTCTTGTGCTTTCACCAATCCTCTGATCCAATATCTATTCAACCTGCTTCTTAGGATAATCATTTGGTATAACAAATTCATCATTTAACTCATGATACTTATGCAAATAAGACATATTGAATATAAGAGATATATCCATGTCATTAGGTAACTCAACTTCATAAGCATTACCACTACTAAACTTCCTTAGAATTCTAGAAGGACCAAATTTTTTCATTTTTAGCTTACTTTATGTTCCAACAGGAAATTTTCCCTTCTTAAAATGAACCATCACCTCATCACCAACTTCAAAAGCATGATGTCTCCTAGAATTTTCAGCATCTTCCTTATATTTATGATTACTTTGTTCCAAATTCAACTTCACTTCCTTATATAAAGACTTCATAAAATCAGAAAATACTTACCCTTCAACACTTCTCCTTTCTTCCCAAACAATATCATTCAAATCTGATACTCCTCTAGACTGCATTCTAGTAACAATCTTGAAAGGTGTTTTTCTTGTACTTCTATTCACAAAATTATTATATGCAAACTCAGCTTGTGCCAATATCATATCCCAATTACTCGGTTTATCTCCATTTAAACATCTTAGAAAATTGCTCAAGCTTCTATTCAAAACCTCTGTCTATTCATCTATATGTGGTTGGAATGTAGAACTAAACCCAAACTCAGTATCCATCTTCTTCCACAAAGTCCTCCAAAAGTAACCAACAAACTTGCTATCTTGGTTAGAGATAATACTTCTCGGCAATCCATGCAATCTAAAAGCCTCTTTGAAGAAAATATCAGCTACATTCACAACATCTGATGTATTCTTACATGGTATAAAATGTGCCATCTTAGAAAATCTATCCACAACAAAAAAATATAGAATCATACTCTCTTGTTTTCTTAGTAATCCAAGAAAAAAATCCATACTGATGTCACTCCAAGCTTTCTCAGGAACAAAAATAGGTGTATACAATCTAGTATTCTAACTTACTCCTTTTGCAACTTGAAAAATTCCACCACTCCTTACAAAATTTTGAACGTCCTTATACACATGTGGCCAATAATACTTTTCCTTAAGAAAACTCAATATCTTATGAATTCCAAAATGTCTAGCCAAACCACCACAATGCTTTTCCTTAATCAAATTAATTCTCATAAACTTACTCAGTTGTTCTGATATATTTGGTTCTCTACACTCTCTCCATGCCTCAAAAAAATTAGGGTCAATATCATACAACTCCTTCATCTCATCAAAACCAAGAACTAAAACCTTCATCTTGGTCAACAAAGAATGTCTTCTTCTTAGTGCATCTGCAAGTTAGTTAGTAACTATGATCTTATTCTTGATCACAAATGTGAAACTCTGTGAATATTCAACCCACTTCATATGTCTCTAATTCAACTTATGTTGACTTCCAAAATACTATAAATCTTTATGATCAGTATACAACACAAACTCCTTAGGAATCAAATATTGTCTCCACTTTTTCAAAGCTTGAACAATAGCATAAAACTCTTGATCATACACATAATACTTCATTTTAGCATCATTCAACTTCTCACTAAAGAAAGAAATAGGTTTACCTTCTTGACTCAACATGGCTCCTATTTCACTACCACTTGTATCACACTCAACTTGAAATACCTTATTGAAATTAGGTAAAGCTAACACAGGTAACACGACAACCTTTTGTTTCAAAGTCTCAAAAAAATTATCAGCTCCATGTGTCCACTTAAAATATTTTTTATCTCCTTTGATAGTCTCAGTCATAGCATTACAAATAGAATTGAAATTCTTAATGAACTTTCTGTAGAAACTAACCAAACCATGAAATGATCTTACCTCACCCACATTCTCAAGTGTAGGCCAGTCCAGATTTTCTTTAACCTTCTCAAGGTCCATTTTCAAACCATCAGCTAAAATTACAAATCCTAAATACACAATCTCTTCTTGCATAAAGGAACACTTCTTCAAATTAATTAGTAGGTTCTCCTCTTTTAGTATTTGCAACACTTGTCTAATATTCTCAAGATGTCCTTCCTTAGTCTTACAGAATATCAAAATATCATCCAAATAAATAATCACAAACTTACCCAAAAATATCTTTAGAACTTCATTCATCAACCTCATGAAAGTACTAGGTGCATCAGTTAAACCAAAAGGCATAACCAAACACTCATATAAACCTTATTTTGTCTTGAAAGCAATCTTCCATTCTTTGCTATCGTATTGATAGCTCTGGAATCAATACACTTTCTCCACTCTCCATTTTCTTAGGTGCCAATACAGTAGGTATAACACATGGACTAAAAATTTCTCTAATCAAAACTTTCTGCAACAACTCATGCACTTGTCTGTTAATTTCTTCATTATCAATAGGTGTCAATCTATATGGTGCTTTATTTGGAAAAATATCTCTAAGAATCATATCCATACAATGACTTATACTTCTCACTAGTGGTAAACCATCAGGAATATCCTTTGTAACAATCTCCTTGTATTCATTCAACAAGTTTTTAATTTCTGCTAGCACTTGGTCTCCACTATCTTCTTTTTCTGAACATTTACTATTCTTTGTCACTCGACCATTACTATACCATGTTACTCGACCATTATTACCATTACTTGACTTCTTAGGCATTATAACAAAAAACACTTGGTTCTTCTTCATTTCTTTCTCAATTTTATTTCCATTATCCATGCAAATTTTCACAGTAGTACAGTTTATCTCATTTGGAACCTCAATCAAAGGTAACAACTTCTTTCTTTTTTCCATTCACCCAAAGAGTATAGTGATTCAATCTACCATCATGCACAACATGTCTATCATATTGCCAAGACCTACCCAATAGAATATGACAATAATCCATAGGCATAATATCACACAAAACTTCATCAAGCTGGTAATTTCAAATCTTGAATTTCATAATACATTGCTCACTTACCAATAATTTATGCTCATCCTTGATCCATGAAACATGATACGGTTTAGGGTGTCTCAACCTCTTCAATTGAAACTTTGTAACCAGCTCCTCTGATGCCAAATTTTTTGAGCTTCCACTGTCAAAAATCACTTTGCAACATTTTCCTACCATCTTACATCTGGTCTTGAAAAGACTTCTCCTCAGAATGGGTTCTTCATCCACTCAATTATTACACAAATCTCTCCTTACCATCAGGTTTTCTCCACCCTTAGGTCCACTTAGGGAAACCTCAAGATCTTCTTGTACCACAACATTTCTATGACTTTGTCCATTCCCCTTAGAGTGTCTACACTCGAAAGATCTAAGCCGTTCTTTTCCATATTTAAAACAATTACCACTAAAAATACCTCTACTTCTTCCTCGGTAGGAACTAGTACCTCCTCATAATAAATACCACCTTTCCACTTGGTCTTGATTTTATTTTTAGTTTTCCACTCAGATTTTCCCTTATCTTGTGTAGTATTATCATATCTTCCACCTTCACCATAGGATCTACCTCTGCCTCTTTGGAATCTACCACCTCGACCTCTCTATTTTTGTTCATACTTCTTTGTTAATATCTCCTTAGCTTTCAAGTCATATTGATATGCTTATTCCACACTATCCAATTTCACAAAAAATATTTCATCTTGAATTCCAAATCTCAATCCATTCAAGCACCTTGAAAATTTCTCAACCTCATCATCCACATGTCCAGATCTGATGTCCAATCTATAGAATTACTTAGTGTATTCATTCACAGTCATGTCCTTTTGTCTAGGGTTTTTCATCTTCCTCAGCAAGATAACTTGGTAATAAATATGAAGGAACTTCTTCTTCACCTTGTTCACCATTTTCAACAAAGTTCTGATCTTTTCCTGTCCTCTTCTTTGTCTATCAGTTTGCAAATGCTTCCACCATAGTGAGGCATGACCTTTCAACCTAGTGACTACAATTTTCACCTTCCTATTATCAGAAGTGATTTCAAACTCAAAGAACTTTTCCATATCAGAGATCCAATCCAACACAATATTAGTATGTGTTACCACCCATTCTTGCTTCCTCATGTTGCCCTTCTCCACAAGAATCCCCTCTAAAACTTTTATTGCTCTAAGTGTCAAAATCGTAAACTTGCTTTTCCTACCTTTGACACTTTTCAGATACACCTAGCATGTTGAACTTGAATTTTGAACTCCCTTAGTTCAAAATTCAAATTTCATTGTCACCCCACTACCTGCTCACTTTTATTTTAAAACTATGTGATGTTAGCAACAAGTTATGCAAATTTGGCCTTCCTGTTGAACTCAAATGTTGAACTGTCCTTAGTTCAAGATTCAAAGTTCAATCGTAGAGTGAGTCTCATAGCCACTTGTATTTTTTTTTTAAAAGAACGCCAAAGGGCACTCCTTCTTAATAAGCATGTAGGTTGAATTTGAACTTTGAATTGCCTTAGTTCAAGGTTCAAAGTTCAAAAAAGGGTTGTCACTTGGTCATTGGCGAACATTGGTAATGAGGAGATTGATGTGACAACTGGTAGAGAAAGATTAACTTGTACGAGAAATCAGCGATAATCATCATTGAAGTGACATTGTAAAGATGGTTTGATCATGTGAAGTTTGAGATTTGAAATTTTCATTTAATTCATTTGTTGTCTGCATTTATTTGACATAATTCTCGACTACCGCATTAAATGCGTATCCCTGCAATGTTTTTTTAGCAAGCTGTTATAAATTGCCCCTTATGTTCTCCTTGTCAATTATGGTTATTCACTGTGCTCGAAGAGGTAATGTCACTCCTATTTCTCCTTCTTCCTGAGTAGTAGAACAATTCCATATTATTGTAGGTCAGTTATTTCCCCTCGAAGATTTTCTCTTTAATGTTTTGTCAAGAAATTTTTCTACGCTTTGATTTGAATCAAATACCTGCCTTCATTTTTTGTAAGTCTCTGGTTTATTATTCCTATGATTTTCCTCACTATGAAAACCCTTGTTCCTATTTCCGGCCACACCCCAAGCTTAGTATGCTCTCTTCCCGAGTACGAAGACACTGTTGTGCCTTCCCAAACCTTCAGATAAATTAGGGAAAAAATCAAGAACCCCTCTCCTAATTCTATGATAATCAAAGTAGTTGAGAGCCAGTTAGCAGAGGCAGCCACTTTCCCTAAATCAACACCATGCCCAGAATTAGTGGTAGAATGTGTGGTGCACTACAAAATTGAAGAGAGATGTATAAAAAAGGCAGATGAAACCCCTCTTGTTTTTATAAATAGAAATGTAATTTTGAAGGCCATGAGTATACTTGAGAAGGAAACCTATGAGGCGTGGATAATATCTACCTCCCAAACTATATTCTCTGAGAAAAAGAAGAGATATAGGAATGAAATAACACAGTGCTAGTTATTAAAGTCACAGGCGGGAAGGTCCAGGTTTCCAAATCCCCTTACCATTGATCATTTCAAGCCTGAGGTTGCATATTTAGTAATACTACTAAATAGACTAAAGGGGAATCAACATGCATACTTGTGGCATGATTGGATGTATTTTTATATCCAGGTGACCTTAGGAGGACATAAATATATCGACTGGGCAAAGGATGTAGTAGATGAGCTTCATCACCAGCTAGCTAATTACTCATAGAGAAATGGGTTCTACATGGTCTCCTTTTTATTTTATGTTCTTACATGTACTAAGGAATGGAAAGGCCTCTTTAAAGAGACACTTGTCCCTAGTATAAATATTTATGATTACCATCCCCATTTTCAAAAGGAGTCATACACAAGTAGTTTCATGAAGTTTAAAAACATATTTTCAAGGAGGCTAGTGTTTGAGTTAAAGGCGATACAAAATAGAGGTTATCAAAAGAAGCAAGAGATTTTGTGAATATCTACGGAAGCTACTACACTCAATTCAGAAGGTTCATTTATTTAAGAGTAGGTGGATTTGATGGGGAACCCTTCAAGCTTCCCAGGTATGTCCTTGATAGCCTAGTTGTTATGGAGGTAAGTCGCTACCTGGCGCATGTACACAAGAAAATGAAAGAAAAGAAAGGTAGGGCTAAGTCCTTTTTTCCATTGAGCTAGGCCATTATCTATGTAAAATCTCTACAGATGCATTAAAATTAGAATTGGAACTCAAAAAGATAAATTTGAAGACTTTTGAAGCTAAGAAAGATTTTGATGTTAGAGGCTACGCAACTCAACATTTCAGCCTAGTAAATGAGTTCCACAACATTCCACGGATGGAGGACTATTGGGAGGATTGTGCTGATGATCAGGAAGTGATAAGAAGAAGATGGTCTAGGTTCACACTCAGTCAGATTGTTTCACTACATATTGATTTAGATATCACAGGAATAGAAGAAGAGGAAGATGATGAAATAATAAGTGAAAAATATGAAAAGAAGGTTAAACATCAACCTCTGCCTGAAATTTACTGGGGTATAGAAGAAAGACACAATATCCACATTAAACCCTTAGTTTTATTAACAGGACAAAAGACTAGATAGAAAGTAAAAGACCTCCCAAAAAGGGAAAATGTAACACTAGAGGGGTTAACAAGAAACAATTTGTAGCCAACCCTAGTCCTATTTCTAATGATGGTGTTCCCATTGTAGGTTCTAAGAATCCTAAAAAGAAGAAGGATCCATCTAAATTCAAGAGTGAGATGAAGGAAAAATATTTCTCTGCTAAGCATTTCACTAGAATTATGTGCTCTAGGAAACATAGTCCCAAAGAACCTTAAGAAAAGGAGGTAATTGACCTAGACAACATGGATATTGATCACAGTCCTCAACATTCTCCCCTGAAGTCAGAAGCTAACCCAAAGGATCAATGGATTAATGTTGGAGACTCCTCACTGGTTATAGATATGTCCCTACAAACCCCATCCTCGACTCTTAGTTGGCTTGAGAGGTCTATCAACAAAAAAAGAAACATCCTGCCTATCACTCTACCGGCATAAGATATGGTAAGAAAGGGCCTTGGCACTATAGTGAAGCCCAAAAGGATGAAGAAAAAAATCCAAGATCATAGATGAAATAACAGGGAATTGGGTAGAAAAATGCTCGGTTCCTAAAAGTAGCAAGATTGTTAGTGATATCACGACAGATGACTACATTATTGAAAAGATAGACCTCAAAGAAGGAACCAGAGAGGTAGATGTAAATCACCTAGAATCATCTACCAAAAAGATAATTAAGAGGACCTTAAAGGATGAGAAGGACAAGAAAGAGCTTAAAGCTCTCATCAATTTGCTGGTCAAGTTTATTCAGGAACTCACAAATCCCAACCCTACCCCAATTTCTCAAATCTCTCCTTCCTTCGATCCATGGTCACTTGAGAGCTCCAATGTTCTTGAATAGGTTAAGAGGAGTAAAATGGTTGCAGATGTATTTGGCTAGTGGATATAGGGCATTATCCAAGGTGCATGGGATTATACTTCTCAATTGGTTCAAGCCAGAGAGATAGTTAATGCAGTGATTACTGAGATGCAGGTGGACATGACTGCGTGGGAAAAGGAAAAGAGAAAGTGGTCTCTTATTGTGAGTCAAATGTATGAAGTTGAGAAGATTGGTGTAACCAACTTCCTTGATGAAAAACCAGTTGCTGGACTTGACGATGAAGTGTTCTATGTGGCCATGAAGAGAATTGAATGGAGGAACATGATCCTGGAATCTAGACATGAAAGTTTGGTTAAGATGCTAAATGAGCTCAAGGAGCTGACCAAAATGATGAGCAAGGACTTGAAATGCCTAAATATAGCTCTCACCTAAGAGGATGGTCAAATTGTAAAGGAACTAGGAAATTTGACTCAGGAGTTTGAAAAAGAAATGATGGTAAGGGATAACAAGTCTTTGTTAGTAGCGAACTTCACTGAGATGACCAATGTAGAATCCATGCTGGGTGTGTGTGTTGATCATTTGGAATCACACAAGAAAAAAATGGTGCAGGTTCATAAGGAGAAGAAGTTGCGGAAGAAGATAGTCGTGCACATTCACCTACCCTATCACGCTATTGTGGATAGCCTCTCTAGAGCACATGTGGAATGGCAAGCCACTCAATCCTCCAATGTCCAAGGTGAGAAGCCAAATACTTTAGTGACTCCTTGATCGTGATTCATCAATTTTAGCACATGCAGAGAATTTAGTTTTCTTGCATGTTTTTGTCTTTTCAGTTTTAAAACCATTTTAAAAGGACAACTCTGAGGATTTCTGTAATTTTTTTGATATACCGATGACTATATATAGCCTGAGAAGAGGCTAAGTTAGGGTCAAAACTTTAATTAGTAGAATTTCAGTAATTAGACTTAGTAGTTTTTGGATGTAATATATTTTGAAATCTGTTGGGATATTCATAAATCAATGAAAGAAAAAATCTCATTTTTATGAATTTGTGTGTTTATAAAATTATGGAGGATCTCTGTTGGGATATTTGGACTGGTTGATAAATGTCTTGTAGATCCTTATTTTATCAGTAGTTAAAGTTTACTCTATTTTATCTATATTTCAGTGAATGAGAAAGTCTAAAGTCTGTAGGCTTCATTTTATGTGTTGAATCATCTTTCAATTGGAAGTCATTTTATGTTGATAAATGATATGCTTTCAAATGCCTTAATTACTTTTGGGTGAAAATTAAAATCTCTTCTTATAGCAGTTTTCATTTAAGTATTCATTGAATATCTTATATAGGAGCTATATAGTTCAATTTAGAGGGTCTAGATGCTATTGTGTTATTAGATCCTGTTGTTAGAAAACTTTGCTATTTTCACATGGGTTATAGAGTGTTAAATGTATTTGAAGAAAGAAGATAGATTCATTAACTAACAATATAGAACTTTCCATTGTAAGGAATAAATTCAACAACAAGCTTTGAATTTTCCCTAGTCAATATTTGTAACAATATTTCCTCATCTTGATCTTCCTCAGGCTCTAGATTTGGTTCCATTGCTTCATCATCACTCACATCATCAAGATATGCTCCTCTCCTCTGGGCTATCTCCACAACATCTAATCTGGTTTCAATTTGTCTCAACATGTCCATTATGGCATTATCAACATTTCCTCTACCTCGAACTAGCTTGACCAATGGGTTCCTGCAAGATCGTAACCCTCTACAAGTTATAGGTCAAATCCATAGATCTGCCTCCCTACAACCAAATCCAGCTTAGGGTTCTACATGATTCAATCTACCAAGGATGAAATTCACTCTAATACCACATGATGCAAGGAAGGACAAGAACAACTAGGGCCAAATGCACACCCAACTATCCAGCCGCCTTGTAGAGTAAACACAACGGAAGCAAACAACATTGAGAACAACACCAAGGAGATAAGGAGCAAGAAAATTATTTATTGATTCATCCAATTACAACATATATGCCAAGTTGTGAGGCCTTCTGGGTTACGACCAACAAAATATAGAATTTTCTATTTTCTACCTTCTCATATCATTTGCTATCTACTTGCTCTACCTCTAGCTCTACTAACCTACACATAGACATCCCTATTTATAATTGCTAAAGTGGATTACAGAAGATTCTAGACTATTACAAAGATGGAAGGCTGACACAAAATGGTCTACACACATCCCAAGACAAGATCCTAATATTAAATGCACAACCAAAAATTAAATACATAATTTGGCTACAACAAGAACCAATCATAGACAAACTCAGTCAAAGAAAAAATGAGCATCAAGTTCACTCGGCATAGGTAGACACACTTGGCCAACACTGGACAACTCAAAACTTGGCCTATACTGGATAGCTCGACACAAACATGAATGCTCAACAATGCTAAAACTTGGCACACTGATAGAATGAACAAACATGAGCATGATAGAAAGGCATACCAAGATGCTCCTGCATCACATCCTAAGGTGTTTACTGTCACTGACCCTCTGCACTGCTGCTAGTATATCACTCAGGGTAGGCACTCCCTCATCTATCTGTGGGCCCCAGACTGCTAGATTTGTGAACCTAGGGAATGGATTCCAAGCAATGTAGTCCCTGTACTCCATTGTTACCCATGGAACTTCTATGGTCTCTAGATAATCCTATGACACCTGAGTTAATCCCTGCAGCTCCTGAACTACTATGTTGTACACCAGTCTATGTCCCCAGTCTTGTTGTATCTTGTCAGTAAAACAAGCATATACAAAAAACTCTATGGACACTACATGTGGCCTCCCAAACTGCTTGTGTACTCTCAATACCACGAATCTCTCAATTACTGTGGTGGTGTGTCTGATCAGTGGACGTGTCATGAACATCTCTCAACTCTAATGTTGCCACTCACCTCATGAATCAGTACCTCTATATGGTGGCCAAATGACAACTATCAGATCATCAAACTATCTATGCCAATAATTTGTCTTCTCTGGGTGGGGCTTGGTTAGAAAACCTATGCATGTTTATATAAATGGATGGCCCATCTAATGAGAATCAACAAAAACTAGCCTACAAATGAGAATGTTCTCCCATACCCATATTTGTAGTACTAAGACTCCTTTTGTGAGGCTCTTAGCCTCGCGATACATGATCTCATGGAGCTCATGATATAAGTGTGCCAAGAGGCATGAACCCCACCAAAGCTTCACAGGTCTAGCCAATAGCTCCTCTCAAATTAAACCCCACCCAAAATGGAACCCCTACTGACCCCTATCTAGCATAAAAATACATTCAATCAACCCCACCACTCTGCAAGCTAACAATTACTCACCTGCATACCAAGTCACCATGGTGTCCCATGATATCCATCTCTCTAAAATATCCTCATCATGAAAGATATGTTGTAGGGCTAGCATGCCCATTCTATGTGTAGACTCATAATGAACTTGTGCACCATGAATTAGAATGTGGAGGATGTGGTATACATCGTCTAGTTTCACTGTGATCTCACTAGTGAGCATGTGAAATGTGTTATGCTCACTATGAAATAGCTCTACCAAAGTAGTCAGAAGCCCATGGTTCACCCTGATATCAGGGATCCCCATCAACAAACCAAATTTGCACTCAACAATGACCTCCCTATGATCGTCATCCAACCGACCTACCAAGCACATTGTGGTAGGATAAGTGATCTTGAACTGCACATCAATAAGTCACACCTAAATACATAAGCAATGAAAGCATTAGTACTTCTATCCGAGTAAACAAACACAAAGATAAAATGATATACAACATACTCAAGATTCCATATTAACAATGTATGTAATCAAAATTTGACATTTACAGGGTTACATACAAGCGTTGTTTTCCATACGAGTGGGAAGATGGTTTACATACTTGTACGAGTATTCATAAAGGCATGTATAAGTAACCAACGTGATACAAGTTTACATCATTTCTCATACGATTAAATGGGCTTCTTTTAATGAGCTCATACAAGCTCTAGGCACTGGCCATACGTGTATTCTAATGGCTTAATACCAGTTAGGATTTGGTAGTAGTTACTCATACGAGTTCTAGGGAGGACTCATATGAGAATTCATGGTTTGGCAGTTGAAAACATGAATAGAATGCAGAAACATGATAAAAAAACACAATGCAGGAATAAAAAGGTTGGTTTCTCATGTACTTACCATTGTTGGGTAGTCTTGGGGCCTATTGTTCAGCCCCTGGCACTTGAATCAATGTGTATGAACTGGGACCCCTATTTTCCCTTAGAGGAAAGTTTGAAGTTTAAAAGGTTTGAAATGAAGTGACCCTTTTGGCTCTTATATAGCTTTTTGACCTAATTTTCAACTTGCTATGATTGATGTGAAGATTATAGCCCTGGCTAATCCTACCATGTTTATTCCATTTTAAGGATCGAAATCAAAATTTGAGATTGTTTCACTTATCAATTTTGACAGTTAACTTTTTCAATCAGAACTATTGCTGACTACATTCACAATCTATCTCTTTGGACTCTGAACCACTGAAAATCTATCATTATTTTCTTTCAATCAGTCTATGTGTCAAATTTTTTTTCAAACTTGGTCAACCATACTCAACTTTGGTCAAAATTGGTCATGACCTCAAACAAGTGCAGATTGGGTCCTAACCGCTTGCAACCTCTTCTATATCAGATCAATTTTTTCTGCCATCTATTTCATTAATCAATTTGCTTCTGATCACTGGGGCACTTAACCATGTTTTGATTTCTCTCCTGAGAGGGTAGGATCAAGACATCAAAAAATTTAGTGATCACATCATCAAACAAGACCCCGTCGCTAGGGGTATCTTAGCTTCATCGCATCAAATCAAGTTGAGATTATCTTTAATCAATAACATCCCAATCAATTATCTTATACAATAATGGATACACTCGAAACCAGACAGATCAGTCTTATAAGAGTTTCTTATAATTGAAACCAAATACATTGATCAAATTGGATTCATCGCTTCAAATCAAGTTAATTTTCTTGCTAGTCAAATCTCTTAACAGTAATCAATTTCATCGCTTCAAATTAAGCTAGTTATCTATTCGAACCAATCCAAAGGTTAAAGAGTTCCTGATAGGTGTTTATTTTCATCTCTTCAAATCAAATTGAGCATTCTGTGTTATATCTTTTGATTGATCTTCGTCCAACAAGCTCAGAATTGATCCTTTTCTCAAGAGTAGTTTCATCCCTTCAAATTAAACTATTCTTGGTCTCGTCACTAACAAGTCTTTGAATCAATGCACTGATCACACATCAATTCAAAGAGGGGAAAATGTAATGACCTACAAATGGTCATCAAAACCCTAGACCCCCAATCTCAATATCCTATCAAGAAACCCTAAATCTTGATTATCCTAAACCCTGAATAAAATTCATCACTTTCAGTCTGGTCTAACCCAAACCCTAGGTCCTAATCCATCATCACACTTGATTAATTATTTAATTCCTAAAAATCACAAAAACATTGGCAAATAAACCTTATGTTGTTTATTTAATTAATATCCTAATTAAATAAATAGATCATTATCAATTAAATTCAAAAGGGAATTAAATATTAGTTAATAAATTAAAAAATTGCATTTTAGAATCTTTTCATTATTTAAAAATACATTTGATGTCATCATTTCAGTTAATTGAACCTTGAAATGGAAAAAATCTTGTCTTGTTCAATTAACTTATTCTAGTCTACTTCTCATTTGGGAAATAGTCCATTTAACTAAGCTTGAATTTTGGAAGTTTCCCAAATGACTGATTAGTCAGTTCAGTCAACTAACCCTCCCGACCAATCATCTTCCATGCATAAGGATTGTGTTTCCTCAAATTGAATCTTGTTTGTTCTTCAGTTTTTGATCCCGACCGTCGATTTGAGAGAGATTTCTATAAAAGAGAGCCTCTTTTCCTTCACAAAGGATGTGATTTTCTAGGTATTTTTATTCTATAGGTTTTTCTAGCATCTTAAGCATTCTAAGTAATGTGAAAATTTAGCATTTATCTTTATCATTTAGCATTGTGTTAGATTGTTTAGTTTACTTTCAAAACATTTCTTTTCCTAATCCTAGATCACACTTCATTTTGGGTTATTAAAATCAATCATAACTAATCTTTGGATTAACAAAAATTTGCATTTGCATATCATTATAGATTAATCTTTTAAATCCTTCATTTAGAACAGGTCTAGTCACTAGGTTTGCAATGACTTGAGACAAAACCTAAACTCCTGCCTACTAGAAGGAAACAAGTCAATTTTGGCTGATCTAATTGTTCTTTACTTGATTTCTTACTTTCATTAGACTAGCCTTGTAAGGACTTATTGAAGTGTGTGTCACAGATAAAAAGAGAACAATTTCACATGCACAATGGGTACTCTGGAGGATGTTACAACAACTCTAATGGTTGCATTGTAGATTTTGTCTAAGAGCGGTATTAATTCCAAGGCTTGCACTGAGTGGGGAAAACCAAGTGCTTGGATGATTCAGGAAGCCTCTATGTTTGTTGACACTAGGTCATTGGGTCATCGTAGCTAATATATGGCCTGACAGAGGCGTTTAAGTTTGGCCCAGGTGCCAAAATTTGTATATGTGACCTCTTGGAGAATTGTTTCAATATGGGAACCCTAGATTATGCCATATTTCTTATATTTTAGAACCAATGGGAGCTTCTCTAAAGCCTTTTCTGCCTTTGAATTCTTAGCGGCCATTGTCGATGTGCTTGGAAGTTCTAGACTTCCCAGAGGTGATCCTGTTTCTGCCATTTTCATAATTAAAACTTGCAGGACCAGACGATCATCAGTATAAGATATATAATACATTAAGTTTAAGAAAAATTCTAGATCCCAAGATTTCAAGGATCATTTGTCTTGTTAAAAAAAAAGAAACACCGCGTTAGTTATTGAAAGAATACCAAGCGAGGATGTTTATTTCATGAGAAAATAGCAAGACACAAAACATACATTTGAGATGGCAGAAGTCTGGAGATTGTAACCTAAGAAACTATTGTGAAGGACACACTGGGGATCACCAAAACACTCAGGGATGATAATCCCAGAATTAAAAAAGGACAAGCGGGTTAGTTGATGTGAAGTTTAATTAAGTGTCCAATCATCTCAAAGTGTAGACATGTGTATGCCCACTAGGGTAGAGTTATGGCACTTGGTTAACAACTGGCATGGGACAAAGGGTATTAATGGCTAGCTGGGAAAAGTTTAAATGTCCACTCATGGGAATCTATCTTTCTATTAAGCCAAACCTGACAAAGGAGAGAGAAAACTCTAACCGAACCGTTTGAGCACATGATCTTGGCTCTACGACTAACTCAGATCCTGCAACTTGGCAATATTTGGCACTTGACATTGTGACCTAGGTCTTGCCACCTCGAAACAGAGAAGGTGACCTTCATATAGAAATGTGTGGTTGACAAACCTTGTAAAGAATTTCAGACTTGAAAAACTCACACTCCTATTTACAAAGACTAAATAATTACACCAGACACACAAAATGCACAGAGTTTACATGGAATACGCAGAAGCCTACATATTCAAAATATATGCAATTGTACAGAGTATACATGGAGCTAGGAACCATCCACATTAACCTACATGATATTTACATTAATTCACAAAATAACCACAAATTTACAAAGCATTTACATGAATTCACAAGGCATTTACACTATTTTACATTAATTTACAAGTTATTAACATAATCTACAAAGCATTTACATAATTTACAAAGCATTCACAAAATTTACAATAGTTTACCCCAGCTTACACTAGTTTACATTAATTTATAGGGGACCCATCCATGGACTTGGACAAGCCGTGGAGAATAGACACCAGAACCATAAAGAAAAGGAAAAGAAGCCCAAACACGCGCGCAAGCACTATTTATAGCATGAGTTCTAGGTGACAAGAAAAGGAAAAGAAACAACCATAAGAATAGAAAATGAGCTAGAAGGCTGCAAGAGGGACCTACCTAAAACACAGAATGTCGAAAAGGTTGAAACCTGAAACATAATTTCACCAGTTTCTTTGATGACCCAATGCTACTATTCAAACCCGGTCACAAGCACTATCACAATTTTGAAAACTTGAGCTCAAAGACACTTAGCAATTGACATTTGTCGCTCAAGAGATAACTTTGTTCATGGTAAATGTGAAATTGAAATGGTAAAATCCTTTTATAATGCCTAGGAGAGCGCATTAATTTCTGATTGGAATTTTGGGGATAGGTAGGTTTTTAAGTCTGGACCTTGGGGCACCCGACGTTCACTTCTTTGAGCAATGATAGAAGTGGACGGCGAAGCCCTCGGAGTCTGGAATTCCTTGGCCACAAGATAGGAAGACACTCCAAGATCTAGATCCTGTAGAAATAGAAGAAAAAGGAAAAATAAAAAGAGAAAAGGTAAAAAAAAAAGGGCACCCAATATTTTTCTGGACAAAATGTAGGGACGGGTATGTAGGAAAAAACATTTTTTTAAATTTATTTTACTTATAAAATAAATGAATTTTTTTTTTTGTTGAAGGGACTTTGTGATGGTCTCACCAATAGGGGAGAGAGTTGTCACCAGGTACTAGAGTACCGGCCAAATTTGTCTGAAGAGGTATACTAGAGAGTGAACTCTCCTTGCCTCCAAGCACCTTGTAGTCAGGTCATGGTGGTGCGAAAAGGTTGAGATGGGCAGGTGACTATTTTATATCAAGGGTCCTGCTAGTTTTAACTCATCAAATTTTAGGGATTTAGAAAGGGCGAGGTTTCATTCAAGTAACGATTAGATTTAATTAAGAAAGCTCAAAAGATAATCCAGGGTTAGAATATTAATCTACTTATAATCCCATTATAAATCACCAAACATCAACAATGCTCTAGATAGAAAACCAATAATAATACCAAATTCATATATGATCATCAATCAAACATAAATTAGTATCTAGGTAGAGTACTGTGTGTTAACTATCAGCAAATTGGAGCAAGGGACATTAGGAAGCATATAACGTGATAATAATTCGTCAAGTCCCAAACTAGAGACAATGCAAAGTGTAGCACCAAGAGAGGTCTTTCATTCCTTTATTATCTTCGATAATATAGCATCATTGGTTGATACATCCATGGATCCAAGGGAGCATTAATCTACTGATATTCAGCAACTATTAAGCTAAGAGCATGAAAACAACTGCTATGGACAACAAAATCATCAATTTTGCCGACCCTTAGAATGGCATCAAACTTCTTACTTATGGACAAGACTCTACTATCTACCTTGGAATCATCAACCTATACAACCTAATTACATAAAATACAATACCTATAGTAGGTACTACCTACATTGTCAGAGTCACTTTATTATATACAATCATTGAGAAGATAGAATAAAAGAGAGAAAATAAAAGAATAAATTGGAAGACTGATCATTAGGAAGTACCCTCGTACGTGTGAACTTGAATTGTGTGTCATGGGTGCTTTGAATCAAGTTCCCCATAAATGTAAAGATGCCCGTTGTCTTTAAGTACCTTCCCTTTTCATCAAAATGCTAAATTGGCATCGTCGGCCCTAGGGAAGACGTGTGCAATCTTTTACCCTTCTCCTCTCACCTTTGATGTTGTAGTGTACCTGTTGGACTTATGACAGAAGATTGAAAATGTTTGAGATTACAGTCGGTCGACTCTGGAGAAATCATCAATAAAGAATACAAAAAGTGAAGTTTGAAATTCCAGACTCTGGGAGCTTGTGCTCAAAGAATAATGAATACAAGAAATGATCCATGGCAAAAAGTTCTGGAACCTAGAGGACTTATTACTCTTGAAACCTTTTGAAGGCTCCAATCATTTGTGTGATACCTTCTTCGTCCACCTCTTTAAGATAATTCAGGTGGCCAACAACCTCATCAATGTAATCTTGTGCATCTGTGGTCTTGTCTTTCATATCAGTGGCAACGTAGGTGGTGTCATGAGCCTTCAACATCATTTGGGTAACCTTTGCCATCACCAAACTATAAAAATATCCTGGCTACTGGAATTGGGTGTCATTCAACTCATCAAACTTAACCAATAAATAATTGATATGGGAAAATCATCCAAGACTCAATGGATTTGATGCTGTGAATTCTTGGATGAACAATGCATACTGGTCCATCAAATTTTAGACTGCACCCACATGCGTACTTAAGACCTTTAACAGTTGCTTGCTTGTCCAAATTTGGAATGCAAGTTTGGTGTACTGGTCTTTGGGAACTCAAAGGGTTTGTTCACCAACTTTCTGATCTCAGCTAGATTCTCCTCTCCTAGGTTCAAAATCTGGTTGAAGCTGCCTTTCCTGTCCTCCTATTTTTTCAGACCGGACCTACCATTATGGGAGTAGCTTATTTAGTTGGATGATAACATTGTCAAACTATATACAAATCTGGGAGGGATTTTGATAAGAAGCTCAAAACTTCCTCCAGCTGTTCATTAATCCATTCATCCATAGCTAATGCCTTCTTCTTCATGTTTTGGAGTGCATCTGCGTTGCCCTAGGGAAGCGACATTCCAGGGGTGGAGGGCCCGAGCATTGTAGAAGAGAGGGGAAGTGCTAGTTCAATTAAAATCTTCTAGAATTTTGACGCTGAATCCTCTATATCTTTTCTCTTTTGATAATATTTTTCATGTCGGTCATGAATGGATTATTTTTCCTCCTCTAGGAGATCCAATTATCCTCTTTGGTCTCTAAGGCCCAGGGGGATCTTTGTTATGATATAATCCTTGACCACTACTTCTCATTCATCCATGTCCATCAAAGGGGCTACCACTGATGCCACCACGTTCCCATATGGGTCCCTCCGGGTCATATAGAGGGTTCAAGCCTTTTTGGGCATCTTTTCCACTTGGCCTTCAACCAACATCTTGGCAAGGGACAAAGGGTCTGATATTTCTGTTGAAATCTTTCTCCTCTAGGACTCAACTAGCCACTATGGAGGGCCTTGTGTTTCATTGATTTATTTTGACCTCAAAGAGGTATCTCTAGTTATTTGCTTTGATTCCTCCATAACCATATCACTGGCGTTATTTCTGAGATTATTACATGTGTCCTCTTCATCCATCCCTGTATAATTTCTTGGGATATTCTTTGCAAGAGGGAAAGATGGTGGTGGTTGCAACACCTATTCATCTTGGGCTTCTTGTCCAAGCTCTAAAGTAATGTCTTCTTTCCAGGTGTGTGGATTAAGTAATGGGCCTACCTATATGAGGTTGGGTCATTGCATATAGGGCTGTGGTTGTTCTTATAGGTCTGGTTTCCCTAGGTGCAAGCAGTTTCTCATCAACCAGTTTGTTTTCCTAATCTTTCCCTTCCTCTATTTTCTTTCTCTCAGCTTTCTGTCATTGGTGTTCTTCTCCCTGTTCTAGGGTATGATTTTGGTCCTCTTCATCCTTTTCCTCCTCTCGGAGGGTACTTGTATCTTGTTCTTGGGCTGTCTCCTTGGTTGCCTTCTCTCCCATTGCATGTAGACTACCCAACTCGTCAGTTTGGAAGAAGTCATCAATGTTTGTTTGGGAGATATTCGAGGGATATTTTGGGGCATCATATTTGTCAGAAGAGGAAGCGTAGGGAATCTCTTAGACCTCAGCCACATCTTCAGATTTTGGGTATGGGTCCCTATTTAGAGGGGATCTATCTGATTTATGTTTCTTCCTCCTTTGGAGGGGCACTCTAGTGTCTGCAATTATCACTTCTTCTCCAACATCCTCACTGCATGGCATACCAAATAGAGAAACCAGGGAGGGAGATGTATCTAACAGGGTTAAGGAATCCAATGAGGTGGCTTTGAGACCAAATGTTACTCTGGAGCTTGTTACTTCTATTAGCTTCTGGGACTTCTCTAACTGTACATTTAATCTCCTCATTAGGGGCCTAGTGTAGGTCCAATGTTTGTGACAATGTGCTGACCTTCTGTTTCGTTAGGCTTTGGATTGTTCTTCCACCTGGGATCCAGAACCAGTTGCTACCAAAAATTGGTTGTCTAATCGAACAATTTTCAGGCATACCCTTGCAAAATATGCATAGCTATGCCCAATTTCCACTTTTGAGATGAGCTCAGCTATAAAAAATTATAGGGTTCCCCAATCCACTAGTGGGAGGTCCATCTTATCAATAAATGTTTCCTTATACTTAGGGTCTTCAAGCGACCCGCTATCAGAAAATGTTCGGGGAAATTTTGGAGGCTGAGGCAGTCCATCATGCTCTTTGACACCTTACATAGTATCAACTCCAGACCCAAAAATCATCCTGGAAATCCTCCCAAAAATATTCTAAATGTGTTGCATGGGGTTGAGATCCCTGGGGTATCTCCTTCTCTATCTGGCCGCATGGATCATAATTCTTGTGGTTGAGTGAAAATTTTGTTAAGTTCAAATTTCTTAGCTCATTCTTTTCTTCCCAAGCTAAAGCGAGGGAGCATGAGTATCTTCCGTATACAATTGAGAAATATACTGAGGTGGTCTTCTTGGTGTCCATCAGCCAGTAGCTTCCTGTAAAAATCTAATAGTACCACTCTGTCTCTGAAATGTTTTGGTAACAAAATTGGGTTTTCGATAAACCCTATAACCCAGATATATGTATGTTGAGAAAATTGGATGAAATAACATCTCCATGGGCTTATCATGGCCATGAATTTTGAAGATAGCCTGAACTTGATATCCTTGGTGAGCGTCTTTATCCGGTGGAATACAAAAGCATCATTTACTCTCCAAAAATGTTGAAAGCACTCGCCCTATTAGATCTAGGGAAAAAGATCCCATGGGGTAGACTACCTCATCTTAGTTCTGAGGACACCAACTATGTCTAGTCATCAGATTCCCATGCTCTGTCGAGCTAAGGACCGCAGGAAAAAATAAGTCATGTAAAATTTGTGGTCCTCCCCCACCATTCTTATCTGGGCATCCACACGATTTGAGATGATAATGGCCTAATGAAAGTTTTTATTATTAGTGGTCATACAATATAAAAATTAGTACATCCATGGAGATAATTCTCGAGTGTGGGGCTCCCCAAAAAACCTGCACAAAAATATTAAAACTGCCTGGATTGGCTCCTTGATATCAGAAAGAAGGGTATCCATCCTGATCTTGTTGTCATCCCAGTGTAGATGTTTCATCCATTATGTGTTAAGATGGTGCCATGCCACATCTCTGACCTATGTGAATTGAGTTATTGAGGTTATCTGAGTGAGGATGACAGACCCCTGGAAAAATATAATTCGCCAAACTGTGGAGACGACATCATGATCTAAGGAGGCGATGGAAACTCTAGAAGATGTCACAACAACTCTAATGGCCACATTATAGCTTTTGTCCAAGAGAAATATTAATTTTGGGGCTTGCACTGAGTAGGGAAACCAACTGCTCAGATAATTTTGGAGGCCACTAAATTTTTTGATGTTGGGTTGTTTGCTCATCGTAGCTGATATAAGGCCTGACAAAGGCCCTTAAGTTTAGCCCAGGTGCTGAAATATGTATCTGTGACCTCCCAAAGAATTATTTCAATCTATGAACCCTAGAATATGTCATCTTTCTTATAGTTTAGAATGAATGGGAGATTCTCTAAATCCTTTTCCGCCTTTGACTTCTTGGTGGGCACTTCTGATGTGCTTGGAAGTTCTGGACTTCTCAAAGGTGATCCTACTTTTTCCATTTTCATGATTACAACCTGTAGGACTGGATGACCCTCAGTATATGATATATAATACATTAAGCTTAAGAAATTTTTTGGATCCCATGATTTAAAGGATCACCTATCTTCTTAGAAATAAAAGAAACACGATGTTAGTTATTACAAGAATACTGGGTGGGGACGTTTCTTTTGTGAGCAAATTGTAAGACACAAACATACGTTCAAGATGGAAGAAGTCTGAAGATAGTAACCTAGGAAACTATTGTGAAGGACACGTTGGGGATCACCACAACACCTGGGGATGATAATCCTAGAATAACAAAAGTAGAAGAAAGGTAGTTGATGTGATGTTCAATTAAGTGTCTTCTCATCTCAAAGTGTAGATACGTGTATGCCCACTAGAGCAGAGTTATGGCACTTGGTTAACAATTGGCATGACACAAAGGGTATTAATGGCCAACCGGGATAAATTTAAATTTCCACTCATGGGAATCTATCCTGACATTAAGGAAGACATGACAGAGGAGAGATAAAACTTGAACCAAGCTGTTTGAGTGCATGATCTCGGCTCTGCGACTAACTCGGATCCTGCAACATGGCAAAATTTGACACTCGACATCACGACTTGGGTCTTGCCAACTTGACATGGAGCTGGTGACCCTGTTATTGAAATGCATGGTTGACAAACCTTGCAAATAATTTCAGACTCGACAAACTCACACTCCTATATATAGAGACCAACTAATTTCACAAAATGCACTGAGTTTATATGGAATGCGTGGAATGCCTACATATTCACAAAATACACAATTATATAGAGCATACACAGAGCTACCATCCATCCACATTAACCTACAAGATATTTACATTAATTTATATAAAAACAATGAATTTACAAGGAATTTACATGAATTGAAAATATATTTACACTATTTTACATTAATTTACAAGTTATTGATAAAATCTACAAAGCATTTAGAAAATTTACAACGCATTCACAAAATTTACAACAGTTTACAAATGCTTAGAATAGTTTACATTCATTTATAGGGGACCCATCCATAGGCTTGGAGAAGCCATAGAGGACGGACACCAGAACCATAAAGCAAAGGAAAATAAGCCCAAACATGCATGCAAGCACTATTTACAACGCGAGTTCTGGGTGACACGAAAAGGTAAAGCAAAAAATAAAAAAAAACAACCAAAAGAATAGAAAACAAACTAGAAGGCCGCGAGAGGGACCTACTTGAAACACAAAATGTTGAAGAGGACAAAACCTGAAGCAAAATTTCACTAGCTTCTTTGATGACCCAATGGTACTATTCTAACGCGGTGACAAGCACTATTACAATTTCACAATTTTGAAAACTTAAGCTCAAAGACACTTAGTAATTCACAGCAGCTGCTCAAGAGATAAATTTTTTCATGGTAAGTGTGAAATTGAAATGGTAAAATCATTTTATAATTCCCAGGAGAGTGCATTAATTGCTGATTGGAATTTCAGGGACAGGTAGGTCTCGAAGTCTGAATCTCAGGGCACCTAACATTCACTTCTTTGAGAAAAGATAGAAGCGGAGACCGGAGCCCCTAGAGTCTGGAATTCCTTGGCCACAAGACATGAAGACACTCTAGGACCTGGATCTTAGAGAAACAAAAGACAAAGGACAAAGAAAAAGAGCAAAGGCAAAAAGAAAGGGGGACCCAAATGTTAGTATTAACAAGATAGATAACAATTACATGTAGAAATATAACCAATATCAGAGAATAATAAACAAAAATAGAAGAGAACACAAGACACAAAGATTTAACGTGGTTCACTCAATCCCTAGGCTACATCCACCAAACAACAAAGTCTAATATTATTTTTATCCAGTGATTACAATCAGATCACAATGTGTAGATCCCTTATAGCTCAATACCGTCATAAAAAAATATAACATAATAATGAAACCCTAACCCTAAGCCAATTTATACAAACTTTATGCCACTTTAGGGTTAGAACATGTCAACCTAGAAATTGGCTGAAATCCACGCATTTTAGAAAGGTAAAACACTTTTGTGGATAGTAATTTCTTGATTAGTCACCACAATATAACAATCTCCCACTTGGGGACTGATTAGACTCCACGTAAACCAACAATTATCCCTCTTGGAGACTGATCTTGTAGAAAAATTGCTACCCTATGAAGCTCCCACTGGACTCTGCTATTATGTTAGTCTATTCAATCTAGAAGACCAACCAAATCTGAACAAGAATTCATCTTCTCCCTTGTCACAACCTTTATAAACATATCCGCTCGATTATCATCTATATGTATCTTTTCTAGCTTTAACTATCCATCATCCAAAACTAACCGAATGAAATGATACCACAACTGTATGTGCTTTTTCTTTGAGTGTAAAGAAGAATTCTTCACAAGATGTATGGCACTCTGAATGTTTGAATACAGATAGTTATCCGCCTTTGGATTTCCCAATTCTTCCATGAATAATTGAAGACATATCATCTCCTTGGCTACCTCTATAGTAGCAACATACTCTGCCTCTGTAGTGGATAAAGCATTCACCTTTTGTAACTGAGAAATCCAACTCACTGCTATCCCACCAATAGTAAATACATAACCTATATTATTGCACCTGGTATCTATATCTCCTACCAAATTTGAGTCAACATAGCCATGAATAGTAGTAGTAGATCCCCCAAAGTGTAAACACTTATTAGATGTACCTCTCAAATATCTAAGAATCTATTTGAAAACATTCTAATTCTCAATCCTAGGGTGACTCATATACCTGCTAACGACTCCCACTACATGTGCAATGTCTGGCCTAGTACATACCATAGCATACATTAAGCTCCCTACAGCTGAAGCATAAGGTATCGTGGCCATTTTAGCCTCTTCTTCTGGTGTCTTTGGACACATCTCCTTAGTCAATTTCAAATGACTAGGCAAAGGTGTAGTGACAGCTTTGGCATCCTTCATGGAGAATCTCTACAACACCTTTTCAACATAATCAACTTGAGATAGAGTCAATTTTATGTTCTTCCTATCTCTGCAAATTTTTCATGCCAAGGTTTTTTTTTTCTGCCCGCAAATCCTTCATAGCAAAAGATTTTGCTAACTGTTGTTTCAACCCCTTAATATGATCCATCTTAGATCCAGCTAAAAGCATATCATCAATATATAAACATAGAATAATGTAGTTGTACTCATTTAACCTCTTGAAATAAAGACAATGTTTAGAATTACATCGAGTGTATCCATTCTCATTCATAAAAGTATCAAATTTAATATACCGTTGTTGAGGTTCTTGCTTCAAGCCATATAAACTTTTCTGCAACCTGCACACTAAAATCTCCTTACCCTTGACCTCAAATCCTTGTGGTTGTACCATATATATTTCCTCATTCAAATCACCATGAAGAAAAGTTGTTTTTAACATCAAGCTGCTCTAAATGCAAGTCTTCAATAGCCACAATACTTAAAAGAGTACGAATAGAAGTCATTTTAAAAACTGGAAAAAACATCTCATCAAAATCAATACCACGTTTCTATGTAAATCCTTTTACGACTAATCTGGATTTAAATCTTTTCTTACCTCCATCTTCTTCTTTCAACCTATAAACCTATTTATTCTGCAAAGCCCGTTTACCTGCAGGTAACTTACATAAATCCCAAGTCTGATTTTTCAGCAAGGAGTCCATTTCATCTGTCATTGCAGACTCCCACTGAAGCATTGTATCCCCCTACATAGCTTCATTATAAATTTTAGGTTCACTAGCATCAGTTAATAAAATAGCATACAAAGAAGGTGAAAATCTATCTGGAGGTCTACTTAGCCTTGTTGACCGTCTAACATTCACTGTGGTGTGTGGTATTTGTTGTTGCTATTTTTGTGGAGCATAAGGAATTACTGGCACATTATCATTTGGAGTATCATCCAACTCTACATAATCAGTGTCTTTCTTCTCATGCTATCACAACACATCTTTGTACAATATTTTCTCATTGAATATCACATCCTTGCTTCTCACAATTTTATGAGTTTCAAAATAAAAAATTCTATAGCCAAATTTATCAATGCCATATCCAACAAATACACATTTCTTTTATTTTGCTTCCATCTTGGTTCTATTTTCAAAATCTATATGTGCAAATGATTTACAACCTAAGGTTCTGAGAAAAGAATAACTAACCTTCTTACCAGTCCATGCTTCCTCTAGAATACCACAACCCAAAGGAGTAGAGGGACCTCTGTTAATTAAATATATAATAGTATTTAAATCCTCTATCCACATGTTTAAGGGGATCCCAACATGCAATCTCATAGTCCTTGCATGCTCCATTATTGTCATGTTCATGCGTTCAACCACTTCATTTTCTTGTGGAGTCCTTGGAACTATTTTCTTCCTACGAATGCCATTAGAGGAACAATATTCTTCAAATTCTTTGCTGCAATACTCACCACCGTTACCAAATCTAGGACATTTTAATATTTTACCAGTCTCATTTTCAACCAAGCTTTTCCATTTTTTTAAAAGTTTCAAATACTTCAGAATTTTGCCTAAGGAAATAAATCTAGACTTTCCTAGTTGCATCACCAATGAAAGTAACATAATACAGAGAGACACCAAGGGAAGATACATGAGATGGACCCCATACATGTGTATGCACAAGCTCTGATTTATCATCTTTCTTTTCCTTCCCACCTTCAAGAAATTGAATCTCTTTTGTTTCCCATAAACACAACTTTCACAAAAATCCAAATTTACACATTTCAGACTTGGTAAAAATTTCTTTGAGTGAAGTAATTTCATATCTTTCTCCCTCATGTACCATAGTGTTGTTTTGGTATCCACAACAACTGCTTCATTTTCTACGTTCTCAACTACAGAAATTGTTCCTGAACATTCACTTTTCTCTATAACAATTAGAGTAGAAGGAACAACATTACCTGTATAAAGATATAAGGTGCCTACTTTCACACCTTTTTCTACTACTAAGGAGCCTTTTGAAACCTTCCAATTTCTATCATTAAAAGTAACTGTGCAACCCTCATCACCTAGTTTCCCTGCTAAAATTAAATTTCTACTCAGCCTTGGAACATGTCTTACCTCTTGTAGTAGCCAATGATTCTCATTATGCAACTTAATCTTAATTCTTCCCTTCCCAACAATTTGACATGTTTCATTATCTCCCAAATAAACTTTCCCAAAATTACCTCAGACATAATCAATAAAATAAATCCTATGGGGTGTGACATGAAAAGAAGCCCCTGAATCTAGAACCCATGAATCATCAGCATTTTCAAGGGAAAGAATCAAAACATCATCTTCAGATTTAGTACTTACCATATTTGCCTCTTTATTGCCTTCATGTTTGTCTCCTTTATTCTTCCGAGACCAGAAATATTTTTTCTTATGACCTGGTTTTCCACAGTACCAGCAGTCACTAGGTCCTCTTGATTGAGACCTCTTTCCTTTTGACTTTCCTCATGACTTCCCATGATTTCCAGAGTTGTTTCCTTTATCTCTTGTTCTTCCTCAGCTTTCTGCATTCAAAACACTACATGATGTAGATCCACCTAAGCTTTTTCTACGAATTTCCTCATTTAGAATAACACCAACAACATCATCAAATTTTAGGGTGTTCAAACTAGAAACAGAATTACTAACAACGATTATCAAGCTACTCCAACTTTCTGGCAAAGAATACAAAATCAGAAGAGCCCTAATTTCTTCATCAAAATTTATACTTACAGAAGATAATTGACTAGTAACTATATTAAGCTCATTTAAATGATCATTCACTAACCCACCTTCTACCATCTTCATATTAAATAAATGCTTCATAAGAAATAACTTATTCGAAGCGGAAGGCTTTTCATACAACTTTGCTAGGGTTTACATCAACTCTTTAGCTGTCATTTCTTTGGTAATATTAAACGCCACCGATTGTTCCAGGCATAAACAGATGCTACCCAATGCCTTTCTATCCAGAACATCCCAATTCTCCTGAGACATAGTAATGGGTTTCTTGATCGATTCTTCCATTGGTCGCCATAAATCCTTCTAATAGAGAGTCCTCCATTTCTATTTTTCATAACTGGAAGTTCTGCCCGTTAAAATTCTCAACCTTCAACTTACCCTCATCTACCATTACTCCCACTCAACCGTGAGACTCCCACTAAACCGTAAGACTCCCACTAAACTGTGAGATCTTCTTGCAAAGGATAACTGAAGACAACCTCACTCTAATACCACTTGTTAGGGTTAACAAGGCATAAATAACAATTACATGCAGAAATATAACAAATATCAGAGAATAATAAACCAAAACAAAAGAGAACACAAGACATAAAGATTTAACATGGTTCACCCAATCTGTGGGCTACGTCCGCCAAACAACAAAGTCCAATATTATTTTTATCCAGTGATTACAATCAGATCACAATGCGCGAATCCCTTATAGCTCAATATCATGGTAAAAAATACAACATAATAGTGAAACCCTAACCCTAAGCCAATTTATATAAACTTTATGCCACTTTAGGGTTAGAACATGTCGCCCCAGAAATTGGCCGAACCCCACGCATTGCAGAAAGGTAAAACACATAGTACTTTCCTGATCAGTCACCACAATATAACACCAAAACTTTGTTGTACAAAATGTAGGGATGGGTATGCAGGGCATAACAGGTTCTTCTTCAGAACAAAGGTGTTTGGTCATAGTTATTAGTGGTTCATCATATGAACCTAAGAGGATGAACTTCAGTGAAAAAGGAAAGGAAATTGTTGAAGATTTTGTATCTAAGGAAGTTGAAGGAGAGGAGAAGTCTGGTGACTCATCGACAGGGTCAGATACTATTGATTCTGATGTTATGGTTATGTTGGATAATAGTGAATTTGACAGAGGTTGTGGTCTGTGGGTTAAATGTTCCCCCACCAATAGAAACCATGTGTCGGGGCTACTGGTTGATAATTTGAGTAGAAAAAAGAATTTTATTATCTAGTGTATCTAGTTTATTACTTGGTGACTTAGGCGTAGAGGTTGAGAAGAATTTGTTGTATCTTAGTGCTAATTACAAGCTTGTGAAGAGGAAGCTTGAAATGAAGTGTAATTTTTCTATGCAGAATTTATCCCTAATTATCAGTTAGATAAGAACTTGTCTAGAAGAAATCACTAATGTATATTGGTATTTTCTTTGGTGGCCTACTGTAGTGGAAAACTTCATGGGTTAGTGTGAAAAGATTGAGGTTGAGATCAATGAGCTTGGGAAATCATATGAAATGTTTAGAGACAAGGATGAAAAGTGGAGGAAAAGAGTGGGAGAGCTTGAGGCTGAGCTACTATCTTAGTAGAGGTAGAGAGAAGACATGATCAAGACCTTCTGGCTTGTGAAGGACGTGATTCAAATTAGAATGGAGCATGTTGTTGGCATGATTTATGATGCTGAAATATTTGTGTAGGAGTTTCTTGGTTCTAATTGGATAGGTTCATTTGATAAGCTGGTGCAATGCAACAACTAATATGCTCTAATGGAGGAATTTGTTACTCAGTGGAAAAATGAATTTCTTGTTTTGAAGGATAGGTACAAAAAGATTTTTACAGCTAAAATTGTTGTTTTACCATAGAAGCCTTTCTTTCGTACATTTTGTAACCCTTTCCCATTATGGCAAAAAGGGGGAGAAGTTTTGGTTGGGGGAGTGTCTGCAAGTTTCTTTATCTTTTTGTTTCTAAAGTTTTTCATCAATACCAAAGGGGGAGGTTGTTAGACTTGGCATGATTGTGCTAGCATTGATTTTCATTGATGTCAAAATATCTATACAAACACTCTAGCAGCATTGGTTGTTTGGTGATAATTTTGGAGTTGGTGGTATATTCTGTGGTGTGTTGATGACGACACTTGGAAGAATTTTTGGGTGTGTACATGAATGTTCCATAAAGTAGATATCTCATACTTCCTATTATACTAAGTCTGTGTACTCAGTTCCATTTACCGGTACACCTGGTGACACTTAAATGGTTCCTGGTTTAGATCGATCATTAAGATATTTTTTCATTTCTGGGAACTTGCGTAAATCATTCATTTTGTTTTGGCTACATCATGCGGTGGCCCTTGGGTTCATCGGTGGTATTGGGGATCATTGGATTTTATTCTTTTGGTCTTGGTTGTGGCTTTTCACTGACAACGACAGTTGTGATAAATATGTTGTCATATCGTATGTGTGACCTATAGTTCATAATGTAACGTGGTGGTGTTGTAATCCTAGATTTAGGTATGATGCTTGAAATTAAATATAATACTCTAGCTGATGCATCAGTGTTATCACACATTTTGGTGTATGACCAACATATGTAAGATCAGATACCGGTATAAATAAAGAAGAATATTTTGTATCTATGTGTAAGTGCTTGTGTGTACAAGTGAATGTATGTGTGACATATTTGTGGAGCATATGTAAAGTGACTATAAATTCATGCGAAGGAGATCCGTGTTTGTGCAGAATAGTCTGTAGGTCTTAGAGTTGGATTCTAATCATTTTTATATCTTCCAGTAGTGAGCCCTTATATTGGCAGTGAACCTCTTTATGAACAGTGAGCCTTCTTGCAGTGAGCATTTCTAGCAGCGTGTCTTTATATCAAATCACCCTAACTGATGTCACCCTAATAGGTGTTTTTATGTTTCATGAGAATTACTTTCTCTGTGGTTTTACCCATCTTAGGATTTCCAAGTAAAATCTATTGTTCTTTGTTTCGGTGTTCCTGAGCATTTCATGTTTATATTTTTTATAGATGTTTAATGTGCTAAACCGACAAGTCTTAAGTTGTTAGTGGGATTATTTAAGTGTTAAATAATAGACATAAAGTTTTGTAAAGTTGTGTAGGAACAACTGATTCAGCCCTTTTCTTAGTTATTCGACTTGTTCAACAATTGGATCATAATCCTCTCACAAATTATAAGAGCATTGTTAAAGAAAAAGGTCAAATTTTAACATGTCACTGAATCAATTTCATATAGATCAACATCATTTCCTTCCCTTCAATATCTTTTTTAAATTCCACAATTAATTATAGTCAATCTGAATTTATTTTTCTCAATAATTTTATTTATACTATTTAATTACTATACCTAAAATATTTATGTGACATTTACATCACCTCAAATTAAATGAACATCTAATTTTCTAAATTTAGTTGCAATGATTTTATAATTGATGAATAAAAAATCTCCATACATATATAACCCTAATAGATAATTTGAATGACCTATGTGAACCCTAAAAATGATGGCAATAACTTTATGATTGTAGATGTCAACCCCGTCTTTAGTCACAAGTACAACAAGCTAAGTCATACCAACTACACTCATCCATTTCCTACTACACTTAAGTAGGTCTAGATTCAATAACACATGCCAATGTGGCATAGTATTTCCAATTTCACATAGATCAATTTTGTGGGCTTATAGGGGAAAGGACTTGGTACTTGAGCACATTCTAATAGTTGTGATGACACTTGTTGATAAAATGTCCAATATTTGTGACAATATTGCACCAATAGTTGTGACTTTAAAGTTCTTATTGTTGATGAAGACTACCCATAATTGAATGAAACATATTTCTTAGATCTAAAAAGCAACAAATCATGTGATAACACATTAGCGTACCAAGAAAACATGACTTAGTGCACAAGCATCTATCTCAAACTTTTTTTTGGCCTTTTTGAACACCTTGGCAAAAGCATGATGATGTGGCCTTGAAACCTTATTTATAAGTAGGGGACTTGTCAAGTAAGTTGCTATTAAAAAACGAGAATGATTTAAAATTTCCACATAAGATTTTGAGAAGTACAAAGTTAGGGTGTCATGTGATGCCACATTAGCACACTAGATAAAACATGACTTAGTTCACAAGCACTTTTTATTGGGCCTTTTTGGACACCTTGGCAAAAAGCATAATGACGTGGCATCATATTTGATGATGTGTCCCTCGAACTTTACTTATAAGTAGGGGACTTGTCAAGTAAGCTGTTGGCAAAAAACAATGGGAGTGATTTAAAATTTTCACGTAAGATTTTGAGAAATATGAAATTAAGGTGCTCAAGTCCTCTCCCCTATGTATGCCATATTTGGTCATAATCTTCTCACAAATTATAAATCACCCAAAAATTAAATGAACATCTAGATTTTCTTAGTTGAATAATTATATAATTGATAAAAGAAAAATCTCCATACATTTAAAATATCCTAATTGATAATAGTTTTAAGATTGATGGGGAAAAAAAATCTTCCTACACATACCTTTAACCCTAATCGAGTATTTGAATGACCCCATGAAACTTGGAAAGGATGGCTCCATATGTTTTTCCAACAGATGACAGAAAAGGAAAGTTTACCCACTACAAAGTGAGAAAACAAAAAAAACACATATTTTGACCTCCATTAACGCAACAATTGTGACCTTCCAACAGCATGCTCAAACTTTTCAACCGGGATTTTGGAAAGAGATAATTGAAATCAGCGTGCCATTCTGTCGTTTACCAGAAAAAATGACGCATTATAGTATTGAGTGGGTATTGCTTATTAAATTCCCACCACAGATGTGACAGAAAACACTGTTATTTTCCTTCACAATTGAGACTTTTGTGTTAGATTCTCTTCATGTACACAGTATTTATTGTATAATGAAGACTTTTGTGTTGGATTCTCTTCATGTACACAGTATTTATTGCATAATTAAGGTCGGTCGTAAGGCAAACATTATTTGGAATTCATGATTATGTTTAGTTATTATTATGGTCTTAGAAAGATATTTGTATTCGTTGTCTCTTGCAAATCAGAACTGTTTTCCATTGTTGGGTGTATGGAAAGTTTGGCATTTAATTATTATTATCGTTACTTATTGGACTTGTTAAGACAAGGTTGTTGGAGTTTGTGTTATTCTTCATATAAAATGATATAATTGTAAAAATAAAATGGGCATAATTGAATTGTTTTCATTATTTTTTTGTATTTGTATAGTATTGTGGATGCGGATTATGAAGATCAAACAAGTGACAATGGCACAAAAATCTGTCGTGATATGCGAAATTGGGTTTTCGTAAGAACCTTAATAATAGTGCTATTTTGTGTGGAAAATAGTCCCCTCTGTTGTTAGGTACTTGGTTCTCTTAGCTCATAGATAAGTGCAAATTGATTAATGTAATTTTCTGCCTTAATTTGCGTATAATTGAAAGATTTATATCCGATGTTATATTTTTATTGTTGTGATAATGAATTTCATCAAGGATACAAGATTTTAAAGTTATGATGAAAATTGATACTATTATATATTTGTGTTTAATGAATAATAAATTTGAGTCATTCTAAAACTTTCACGACTCAAAAATTGGATATACAATTTGTAAGATTATGATAACGATTGATAGTAATTGAATATATTTGTGTTTAATGAATGGCAAATTTGAGTCATATTTCTAAAGCTTGATGGTTCAAAGGTTGTAATTGCAAGTTTACATTGAAATTTAGCTAAGTTCCTACATCTATTATTTTAAGGAAGAAGATATGGTAGAAGTTTTTAGTTAAATATATTAAATGTATATAGTCTATAATATTAGATCAAGTGTGTATATGCTTTTGGATTAACTTGGGTATTCTTTTAATGAATTATCTTTTATGAGTTTAATATTTATAGATAATTGAAAAGAGTCACACCATATTATATGGGTTGGACTTGATTGAAAAGATTTGTATCATATCATATTGGGTATTCATAGTATTAAAAAGATGCATATCATATTATATATAATTGAAACATTCATATCATATCATATTGGGTGTTCTATAATATTTTGTCTTGATTTATATATAATTGAAAAGATTCATATCACATTGGCTACACTTATTTCATTGCTAATAAATACATTTTACTTTCATCTCCTATCACTTGTCAATCTTTTCTAGCAAAGTATGTTTTTTTAATTTAGAACAAGGCTTTCCAAAAGGCTTGAGATGAAAAGTTTAAAAAATATTGTTGAGTATTATTCAAACTGTATTAATTATTATTTAAAATAATTAATACAGTTTAAATTATAGTAAATATAATCATTTAAAATAATATTAAATAATATCATTTAAACGTTTAATCTCACCATTCTCGAATCACTATTCTCAATAAAATAATATGGCTTGCTAGAAAAGTTTGACAATAATGGGAGATGAAAGTAAAATTTATTTATTAACAATGAAAATTATCAACAAAGGGTAGAGGGAATTTAAAAGGGGCCTACATTGAACATTACACATTAGTCAATATTAGTGTGTCTTGTTTAAGCCTAGTTGTAGAGTCGCACTTTTAAAAGGTTTATCACTCAAAGATTGGATATGCAATTTTACATTGGAATTCAGCTAATTTCACACAAATATTGCTTTATGGAAGAAGATATGGTAATAGTTTTTAGCTAAAGGTATTAAATTTTTATAGTAAGGATTAGATATTGTATGCTTCTTGATAAAATTGGCATTCTTTTATGAAATAAATTATGTAGATAAATTAAAAATTGTGCAAGTTTGAATAGTTTTTACTCTTAGAGAATAGTATGCTTTTATAACATATGCATGACTTATAGGCCTAGGTACCAATATTGAGTGTATTTTTTATTCATTGAATAAGATGTCCCATAAGATTTATCAAATTTGAAATAAAAATGTACCATTCACATTCCAAAAAAATCTAAAAGGGATGATTGAATCTATCAAATTTAGATCCTAAATTATTTTAGAGGTAACAATTGAACCACTGAGATTAAAATAAATGATAAGTGCAAATTCAATTGAAGTTAGGGTGTATATAGAGTTTAAATCTACCTAAATTTTGATAATTTGAGCATTTCAAAATAGATTGTGATATTAGTTTAGTCATTTAGTGTGATTTTATATTGGGTGGTAAAATTATGTCCAATATAGAAATTGATATTTGATGCATATAGAATATGTTGGGTTGAATAATATTATGTTAGGAAATTAGAGTGATGCTAAAAAGAATCATTGAGAGCCTAATATAAGATTGAGATTGATGAAGGGCCACACCACCCCTACAAACTCATAACCAAATACAAAACAACATAGCGATAAAGAGAGAATGAAAATGCTTCACAAAGCCTGGATTGATAATACTTGAAGATGATTAGAATGATTCCAAGTGCTTGAGGATGAGATCCTTACAACTTATTGAGAAGGAGATCATTACAACTTCTTAAAATATGAGATCATTACAACCTCTTACAACATGAGATAACTACAACTTCTTCAAGAAGTGAGTTCCTTTAAATGCTCATATGTCTTGCTTATATCGACACTTACCACTTGGAGAGAGTAGATATAACTACCCTTCTACAAATACTAAATGCAATATGCATAATATTAAATGAAACCTAATATGATTTATATTTTTATTTTTTTAAATAACTTATTTTTCCTTTTTCCCTATTTTTGGGGGATTTCCTACTTTTTTAGATCCCCTATTTTTTAGAAAATCTCTCTCTCTCTCTCTCTCTCTCTCTATATA
>MU223568.1:28197-73281 GCA_018584345.1 Thuja plicata | reverse complement strand
TATATATATATATAGAAGTTGATGCAAGATTTATCTTACACCCTAGATGCTCTTACATCAGACACCTAGGGTAAATTAAGAAGTGACCTTATCACTGTTATACACTAAATTTTGTACCCTATTCAAGCTCTCGTAGTCTTGATAATCTAGAATAACATGGGAATAATTTCCAGGTTGTGGGACCTTTGCTAACTGAAATGAGACCTCCAGGTTCTAGGCTGGTTCCTCTTGGATTATCACTTTAATTTTATCTTTATGCATGAAAGTAAACTAGATAGGAAAAGGGATAGAAGGAATGCTGAAAGAGAAATGAATGATAAGAAAACTATCCTACTAGGTGATACACCGAAGGTAATTTTTTGAATTAAAACATAGCAATCAATCTTAGAAAAAAGACTTGAATCTAATAGAACACAACTTTCTAGATGGGCTTGCATAAGTATTTAATAGAGAGGTCTGAGATAAATAGAGGCTATTCAAGGAAAGAGATGACTTTCACAAACAATAACATATTCACTATAAATATACATAGACTATGACCTACAAACAAACATCCATTTTTGCAATCAGGCACAGGAATGAGACAAAATAACAAGGGACTGAAGAATATCCACAAACTCATCTAAATCAGATCATCCACAATAGTACACAATATTGTAGAAAGAAAGAGGGCTCAGGAACTCCAAGTTCATTCCAATACCAATCTCTATATTATATTTCAGTAAGAGAAGTACAAACAAGAAGACCCAGGGACAGGAACAATGTCACAAAAAGACTTTGCAATATTTGCAATTCAATGCGATAACTAACACATGAAAACTTAGGGGCAGAGAAAATGCCACAAAAATCTTACACTAGTTGGAAAAATCTAAGCTAAAAAGATTTAAAAATAACTTATATACATGTTCCTCTAGCACGCAGGCTCAGGAACAAGAAAAAATATCCCAATTAGGGTTACAAGATATTCTGCAATAAACAAATTAGAAACCCTAAAATGATCAAATCTGCTCATCAATGCATCATGAAATATTTGAAATGATCTGATATTATTTGCAACAACACTCCCATCACCATAAATACAGCCCTGCGAAGTCGGCTCAACCATCTCTCTGTTTGTTTCCTGAGAAATTGCACCGCCGTCAATCTTCTGAGAATCAGATATTTGAATATTTTAAATGAGAAATGGTCACAGGTGGCATGAGTTGATCCTATCAACGGCTCAAAATCCTTGACCTTTTTTGTTTAAAACACAAGCATCGATCTCCATCTTCTATTTGTTACTGTCTTTGACTTTAACCCAGACTTTACTCCCCTTGAACTCTTGGTCACTAAAATCCTTCATGTCGCTGAGTCTTTGATCCATTCTACTAACTCTGAGTTCCTTTGGAGACTTCGCAACCACCATTGGATCAAAACAAGATCGAAAATTCAGTGCTAAGTCTCCAATCCTTAAGGGAATATTCTATTTTATCACGAGACTTAGCGACTGCGTGATCGTAACATGACTTACCTTTTACCTTGGGTTTCTTATTGAGACTTGGTGGTTGAGGAGTCTCATAGTCTCTTAATATTCTGCTTGACTATAGTTTTATCATGCGACTACGCGACCACCGTAAGATTAGATCTCAAATCAACGGCTGGCGAGAAGTCGCGATCATATTGCTGATGTCATTACTTTTCCTGGAGACTTGGCGACAAGAACATAATATTTGGGCCCACTTCTGCTACGTATTACTCTGCCATTTGTTTATGATCACCAAATTGTAAATCCTTGCCCCTTTGACTAAACCCGCCTTCTAACCATGAGTTCAATTAGAGACTCAGTGACTGAACAGTCTCGCCAGGCCAAAACACTTTGTTTGATCATGGTTAGTTCCTGAGACTACGTAGCTGAAGGGTTTTAACTTAACTCAAATGGAACCAGAGTTACATTTGCAAGGTTAGCCTTTTCACTAGTCGTAAGCACTCTCAACCTTTATTATATGAGGGTTACATCTGGAGATTTAGTGACCTCCGTAAGATTAAAACATGATCAACGGCCAGTGCCAAGTCTCGAAAGCCTGAGAGGATATTCCATTCCTTTAAGAGACTGCGTGATAAGGGCAATCTCGTAATCACTGAACAACATGGAATAGTCCTTTTCCTTTGCGCAACTTAGTGACTAAGGAAAAAATGGAAATGCACACATGCTTTAAAAGAGATTTAAGTCACCTAGAAAAGGTAATAAAGAAATAGAAGAGACTACAGACCAACTAGGGTTTACACCAAATTGCATAGGGTTTTCAATACTTAAGCCTTCATACATGAATTAGGGTAAACATAGGGGTAAAAATTTGTAGAGAACATGATCAAGATACAGAAATATGGTAGAAACATACAAGTTGGGCTCTACCCTTGTGGGAGCCTCATTTACTCCATGTGTAGCCAAAATTTGCATGATGGGGAAATTTTGGATAATATTTTGGCAATTTCTACGGGATGTCTGTGTGCTAGACATTGACAACTAGTGGCCTTTGACATCCATTGGGCATAGGAGTCATCACTTGATAAAAAATAGAACCTTTGGAAACAGATTGAAACTAGGAGGATGAAACTACTGACTATGCACGAGCCCTTCTTGGAAAAATAGGAAACTAACCTAGAAAGTAGGAAAAATAGGAAAAGTAACCTAACCTAACCTAAACTAACCAGTGAAAAAAATTGGTCAAACAAAACCATTCACTGGTATGTTGAAATAAATACCCCTCCTCATTAGGATATTTTGTATTGGATACATAAGGATAGCTAGTAAGACATGAGGCACAAAAAAGTATGTCAAAAAGTATAGAATTGCCTCTTGAAAACTGAGATCAAGCTCACTTACCTCAATTGGCTCATATGAGGATATCTCAGTAAACTCCTATTGTGCCGAGTATCTAATGGGGCAGCCTCTTGAAAGTTTGAAAACAAAACTTTCCTTGATGGTTTCTTTTGAATCTTCATGGTTGTCCTTCATTATGGATGGCCATGTCCACTCCTCTTCAATGGTCAAGGGACTGTCATCTTCTTTTAAACAGGCTAAGATCTCATCAAAACTATCAAATCTTTGAATGTCTGGAATTAGTTCCAACTCATATCCATTTATAAAAATTTTAGGAAGAGGGCAATCCAAGTCTAGGCCTCTATCAACATGCACATAACTTTGAACCTCTATTCCATAGAATAAGGATTCTTCATTCAATTTGTCACAAAAAACCTCTATGATGTTGAAAAAATCATTTTCTTCAAGTTTTTTGTCCATGTTATGTTCTTGAAAAACCTCCTTCATAATTACAGGCTCATAAATTAGCACTTTATCATGATCTATTCCCTCCATCTGCTAGAAAATTGTAGAAGTGGCCATGACCATATCTTTCCCATCTATCTCAACAAAACTAGGTAGCTCATCCAACAAGGACATGGCATTGTCCTCATCAATAAAAAGGGGAATCTCATCAAATAAATCCACCAAGAGCCCAGGTTGAGCATCAATCTCCACTTCTTCACCTTGCTGTCCCAACTTGTCACAGTCATCACTCAACACTGACACCTCTGATTTTTTCTCCATCTTATCACATGAAGGCTCATCTACCACAATTCCTTGCCCTGATGCTTGACTAGTGTCCTTGAAAAGACTTGGTATCTAAAAACCAAGAGGTGGAGTGCATGTAAGTTGCCATGGAAGTTTAGTATCTTGAGAGACCTGAGGAGTCTATTGGGATAAACAATTATCTTGAACAAACTTCCCTTGCAGAGTGGTGGACTAAAACTCAAGTATAGGTTCTTGGAAAGAAAGGTGACTACTCCTAAAACTTGGGATTTGAAATTGAGAGGGATCTGGGGTAGATATAGGAGGCCTACCTTTCTCGAAGCTTGGAAAATTGAAAACTTTGTTTGACATCTGTTGCTCCTTTGCATCTGGCTCTCTTTCAATATAGTCCCCAGGATGTTGTTGACCACAAGAAGGCTACAAATGCTCTATAATATGTTCATTTACTTGAAGGATGTTGCTAAAGCTTGTAAATGAACACTCTATAGGTTCTTCATGTGTAGGCTCTTAGGGCAGGGGATTCCTCCAACTTGGAATTTTGATCTTATGACCCCTTTATTCATCAATTTGTGATCTCAGCCTTGCTGTTGTGGAAACAATTTGTCGATCAAGATCTTCTTCAAAAAAAATTATTTGCTGCTCATACCCTTGAGTCTCTTCTACTTGGTTCAAAATGAACTCTTGCTCATAACTTTGAGCTTCTATGCCTTGTCGGTCCTTGATTTTAGACAATTGTTTAGATAAGTCCAACAATATTTTCTTTGTCTTTTCACACCCTTCCTTCATTCCAACCCGGTCCGAGCTCTGAGGCTGATTGAAAATTACTTCATGTTGATCAGGCATGAAATAACCTCCCTGGGACTGGTTACAATTTTGAGTCTGCTTCCAAAAAGGCTGAGCAGGGGAGTGTGGGTGGTAAGCATGATGAGTCTGCATCTCTTGACTCTCTTGTTTCCTCTTTTGTGCCCATGATGCTTCCCATTGGAAATTATGCTCATAAGCATGTGTAGGGGTATATTTATTAGGGGCATATTGAACATATTGGCCACCTGCTATGGTATGATTGCTTGGAACAAAAGAAGGCCTTGGATGATTTTCATATGGCTGATGACTAGCCCATTGAGCATTATTATCATAATAGGATGGTGAATAACTTGACTGTCCATAATAACTTGACATGTCTACTCATGTACTTAGCTAGAATCTTGAATTATGAAAAGGATTTAAAACATACCAGCACTTGATCTTTGAAACTAGTAGACCTTTTGGAGTCACCATATATGCAGTGCAATGACCTCTTCTAGGTCTATAATACGTTATCAACATATCAGAGATAATATTGCTTTAAAAGATGAACTTCTTTTGGAGTCCCACAGGGCGTGCCAAAATTGTTATACACTAAATTTGGCACCCTATTCAAGCTCTCATAGTCTTGATAATCTAGTATAACATGGGAATCATTTCCAGGTTGTGGGACCTTTTCTAACTGAAATGAGACCTCCAGGTTCTAGGCTGGTTCCTCTTGGATTATCACCTTAATTTTCTCTTTATGCATGAAAGTAAACTGGATAGGAAAAGGGATAGAAGGAATGTTGAAAGAGAAATGACTGATAAGAAAACTATCCTACTAGGCGATACACCGAAGGTAATTTTTCTGAATTAAAACACAACAATCAATCTTAGAAAAAGGACTTGAATCTAATAGAACACAACTTTCTAGATGAGATTGCATAATTATTTCATAGAGAGGTCTAAGATAAAAATAGGCTATTCAGGGAAAGAGACAACTTTCACAAACAATAGAATATTCACTATAAATAGACACAGACTATGACTTGCAAACAAACATCCATTTCTGCAATCAGGCATAGGAATGAGACAAAATGACAGGGACTGAAGAATATCTACAAACTCATCTAAATCAGATCATCCATAATAGTACACAATATTGCAGAAAGAAAGAGGGATTATGAACTCCAAGTTCATTCCAATACCAATCTCTATATTATATTTTAGTAAGAGAAGTACAAACAAGAAGACCCAGGGACAAGAAGAATGTCACAAAAAGCCTTTGCAATATTTTCAATTCAATGAGATAACTAACACATGAAAACTTAGGGGCAGATAAAATGCCACAAAATCTTACACTAGCTGGAAAAATCTAAGCTAAAAATATTTAAAAATAACTTATATACATGTTCCTTTAGCACATAGGCTCAGGAACAGGCAAAAATATCCCAATTAGGGTTACAAGATATTCTGCAATAAACAAATTAGAAACCCTAAAATGATCAAATATGCTCATCAATTCATCATGAAATATCTGAAATGATCTAATATTATTTGAAACAACACTCCCATCACCATAAATACAACCCTAAGAAGTTAGCTCAACCATCTCTTTGTATGTTTCCTGAGAAATCGCACCACCGTCAATCTTCTGAGAATCAGATATTTGAATATTTTAAATGAGCAACAGTCACATGTGGCGCGAGTTGATCCTATCGATAGCTCAAAATCCTTGAACTTTTCTGTTTAAAACATAGCCATCGATCTCCATCTTCTATTCGTTACTGTCTTTGACTTTAACCCAGGCTTTACTCCCCTTGAACTCTTGGTCACTGAAATCCTTCATGTCACTGAGTCTCTGATCCATTTTACTAACTTTGAGTTCCTTTTGAGACTTTGCGACCATGATTGGGTCAAAACAAGATCGGATGATCAACGCTAAGTCTCCAGTCCTTAAGGGAATAATTCATTTTATCACGAGACTTAGTGATTGTGTGATCTTAACCTGACTTACCTTTTACCTTGGGTTTCTTACCGAGACTTGGCGATTGAGGAGTCTTGTAGTCTCTTAATATTCTTCTTGACTATATTTTCATCATGCGACTACGCGACCATCGTAAGATTAGATCTCAAATTAACGATTGGTGAGAAATGAGTCACAATCATATTGCTGATGCCATTAATTTTCCTGGAGACTTGGCAAAAAGCACATAATATTTGGGCCCACTTTTGCTACATGTTACTCTGCCATTTGTTTATGATCACCAGATTGTAAATCCTTGCCCCTTTGACTAAACCCGCCTTCTAACCATGAGTTCATTTAGAGACTCAGTGACTGAATAGTCTCACCATCTTGAAACACTTTTTTTGATCATGGTTAGTTCACGACACTATGTGACTGAAGGGTTTTAACTTAGCTCAAATGGAACCAAAGTTACATTTGCAAGGTTAGCCTTTTTTCTAGTCGCAAGCACTCTGAACCTTTTATTAACTGACGGTTTCATCTAGAGATTTAGCGACCACCGTAAGATTAAAACATGATCAATAGCTAGTGCTAAGTCTCGATAGCCTGAGAGGATATTCTATTCCTTTAAGAGACTGCGTGACAAGGGCAATCTCGTAATCACTGAACAACATGGAATATTCCTTTTCCTTTGCGCGACTAAGTGACTAAGGAAAAAATGGAAATGCACACATGCTTTAAAAGAGATGTAAGTCACCTGGAAAAGGTAATAAAGAAATAGAAGAGGTCATGGACCAACTAGGGTTTACACCAAATTGCATAGGGTTTTCAATACTTAAGCCTTCGTACATGAATTAGGGTAAACAAAGGGGTAAAAATTTGCAGAGAACAGGATCAAGACATAGAAATATGGCAGAAACATACAAGCTGGGCTCTACCCTTGTGGGAGCTTCATTTACTCCACGTGTAGCCAAAATTTGCATGATGGGGAAATTTTGGATAGTAGTCACATCTCATGTGTTTAGAGGGAAAAAAAAAAGGCGATTAACCTCTACTTTTGATAGCCATGATGAATCTTCAATAGGATGCCCTTTCCACACACACACACACACAAATATATATATATATATATATACTAGTTGATGCAAGATTGCTCTTACATCAAACACCCAAGGTAATTTAAGAAGTGACCTTGTCACATCTCAAATGTTCAGAGGAAAACCAAGGCAATTAACATCTACTTTTGATAGCCATGATGAGCCTTCAATAGGACACCCTTTCCATTTAACCAGGATCTCTTCATATTGCCTATTTCTCATGCCTCTTCCCATATGACTATCCAAGATCTCCTTTATCTCTTCTGCAACTAAAGTGTGTGCTATAATATTCCATTGTGCTTCTATTTTTTCATCTTCATTGCTTCCTTTATGATACTCTACCAAATCTGAAATATTAAACATAGGTAAAATGGTAAGTCCATTTGGCAACTCTACCTCATAACCATTTTCAGGATCATGCTTCTTAAGGTTTTGCATGGTCCAAATTTCTTCATCTTCAACTTATTACATGTTTCTATTGGAAACCTCTCTTTTCGCAAATGAACCATGAATTCATCACCAATATGAAATTCCTTGTATATCCTCTTCTAATCTTCCTTATGCTTTTACTGAATATTCATTTTAGTAATATTTTTTTCACCTCTTCATGCAAATTCCTTAGGTGTTTTGCAAAGTATTCAGCTTTGGCACTGCTCTTCTCTCCTTTTCCTAATTTCCTTAACTCTAAAGAATTCCTAGGATTACTTCCATATAAAATTTGGAATGATGATTTACTAGCCCTCCTAATGATTGAATTATTGTATGAAAAATCTACCTATTGTAAATTCATATCCAACCCCTTGGGTTTAGCTCCAACTAAGAATCTCAACATGTTCCCTAAAATCCTATTCACTAATTCTTTCTATCTGTCAGTCTGTGGATGCTGCCTTGAACTAAATTTCAAATCCGTCTTTAAATTTTTCCTTAATGTCCTCTAAAATTACCCAACAAATCTAATGTCTTAATATGAAGCTATGCTCTTTGGTAGACCATGTAGTCTCACCACTTCTTTGAAAAATAATTCTGCTACATGAACAACATCATTAGTATTCTTACAAGGAATAACATGTGCCATCTTTGAGGATTTGTCTACCACCACAAAACATGAATCATGTCCTCTTTGGGTCCTCATTAAACCAAGAAAAAATTCCATAATGATATCCTCCCATGGCCTCTTTCATGCAGGTAATGTCTAATATAACCCTATATTATATTTGGTTCCTTTTGACATCTGACATATTATATATCTTTGCACAAACTTCTTAACATCTTGATGTAAGTGTGGCCAATAATAATTCTCACTAACTAGAGAAATAGTCTTATCTCCACCAAAGTGTCCAGCCAATCCTCCACTATGCTTCTCTTTGATTAGGTTCTCTCTCATAAAGCTCTTAAGAATGCATAATTGGATTTCTTTGAATAACATCTCATCTTGGATTATAAAATCCAACCACTTGGTTGTGTATTAAGTAATAGGCTCTGTGCAAGCTCTTATGACCTCGCCAAAATTAGGATCCTCTAGATACAAACACTTGAGTTTATAGAACCCAAAAAATTCAACCTGCATCTTTATCAACAAATTCTACCTCCTACTCAAGGTAGTTGCAACTCTATTACACTTTCCACTCGTGTGCTTTAAAATAAAAATGTAACTCTGCAAAAACTCAGACCATTTTAAATGACTTTGATTCAACTTTCCTTGACTATTTAAATTCTATAAAGCTTGATGATTAGTAAATAAGATAAATTATTTAGGTGAAAGATAATGTTTCCATGTCCTTAGTGCTTGAACTATATCATAAAACTCCTGATCATAAACAAAATATTTTATTTTGACATCATTCAACTTTTGACTAAAATAAGCAATGGGTTTACCTTCCTAACTCAAAATAGCTCTAATGAAATTTCCACTAACATCACAATCTACTTGGAATACCTCATTAAAATTTGGAAGTGCAAAAATGGGTTTATATGTAACTTTTCTTTTCAACAAATCAAAATGCTTCGCTACCTCTATTGTCCACTTAAACTCTTTTCTATCCCCTTTCATTGTTTCACTTAAGGGGCCACAGACACTACTAATTTTTTTTTCTTTAAAAACTAGCCAACCTATGAAAATATTTCACATCAATGGTGCTCCTTAGAGTAGGTCATTCAAGGATAGCCTTCACTTTCTTTGGGTCCATTTTAAGACCATCTGTTGAGAAAATAAATTCTAAGGTACGTGCTAACTCCTTCACAAAATTGCACTTATTCAAGTTAATCAATAACTTTTCCTGTCTTAATTTCTCAAAGACCCTATTAATGTGCATCATATGCTCATCCAATCTTTTACTAAAAATTAGGATATAATCCAAGTAAAAAATAAAAAACTTACTCAAAAAACTCTTTCAATATGAACTTCATAAGCCACATGAATGTGCTCGGTGAATTGGTTAGCCCAAAAGGTACGGCTTGTTAGTAAACATATTGTTCTTCTTTGTTATATCTCTATGATGCCCAAATCTGTGAGAAATAATTTGATACCAATAGTTGGGAAATTATAATTGCATACTAATTTCCCTCTGAATTTAAAGGTACAACTCCCTTATATGAATGATTTTCAGCGAATTTTGATCTTTCCTAATTTAACAGGGGTATGTTCTTGATTCGAGAATAGAAGAGGTAAACCAAGCTAAAACCGGACAAGAAATAGAATAGGTGGGATGAATTCAAATCTAAATCTAGCCAAATCTAAGATTTTGTCAATCAAATTAACTCCCAAAACTGGTAATGCATGAACTTCTACTGAAAATGCAGATGCAAGACTAAAGATTAATGATGAAATGACAATGAATTGATATGTATCACAGGAATGTTTCCCAAACTTAAGATAACAACAGATTTCCCCCTTAGCTAATTGTATCAAATCATAATACAGAGCTCTGGTTCAAATCCAGATTGTAAATCTAACTTCAACGAAACATTCTAATTCAAAAAAAAGATAAATGCAATGTAATGGAACAGATAAAACAATGGTACTCAGACATACAAATTTGACTCAACAAAATTCTATCTTTCACACCAAAATTTAGCCAACCTTTGTATTAACTTTCGATATAGTACATATAGAGTTTGAGTCTTGACCGTTAAAAAAAGAGTAACCAAAACAGTTCAACTTCTTTTAAGAAGCAATGATAAACAAAGGTTTATCTGTTACAATATCATCAAAATTTGGTACAAAGGGAGAATCCATTCAAGCTTCAGTTTCATTCCCTTTGCATAATTTAGCCCTATAGGCAGTGACAGCTGTAATAACTCTGATGAGCTCTTCATTCCTGTTGACATGGACATTGGTATATCGGATGAGTCACATGGAGTGCTCCTTAGCCAGGCTCTTAATTTCATCTGTCTGATCCTTCAATTCTTCCATGGATTTATAAATACATCCACTCAACTACTGCAGTTCTGACACTTTTTCCAAATGGGTGGAAGACTACTCTTATAGCTTATGCACATAATCAAAAAATGATTTATGCATATTGGCCAATCCTATCATTTCTTTTCCTTGTCCACTCATCTATGATTCTGTGTGTAGACCTTGAAGAATCTTAAAGTCTTTGTTTTGTTCTTCCTTGATCTTAACATCTACTTTTGGCAACCCCGTCTCAGCCTGAATGATCATCTCGATTTTGAACTCTAGGCTTTGAAGCCATTCGATCAGAGGTTCATATCCTTTTTGTAGAATATTGGGTTTCAATGAATCTTTGGTCTTCATCTTTACTGCCACATGGAGCATCACTATGCACTCCTAACACTTCACTCTCTCAAATGCGAGAGTCTGCAGATTCTTCTCAATGTTGTTCCTTTCCGTCTCCAGTCTTAAGAGAGCATTACCCTGTTGCTTGACAACTGCCAACCCTTAGATTTGAGTCTCTCAACCCATCCCTTGCCGATCTATGTGAAGTGCCTATCCTCTTGCAACTTGGCTATTATGGCTTGATTCTCCGCGGTATTGGGATCGAATATGGTCTGACTATTGGGAATACTAGCAACTGGAGTAACCAACTATCAGATGAAATTAGTCAGTTCACTAAATTTTGCCTTAAGTTGTACCTTTGCCATTTTAAGTTCTTCTAGCTCTTATTCAATTACTACATTAGTGGATTTCCACCAATCCACTTTGGTATCATGTTGGGCTAAGCCCATGTCAAATGAGTGTAGCTCAAAATATGAAGGGGTTAAATCTTCAAACCGACCCTCCTTCATGGGTTTTGCTACCTTCATAGTGAAATGCCTAGTCTTTGGGTCTCTGCCCAATGTGGACAGTGTCTTGATTTTCTTATCCTTTTCTATAGTGATGTCGAGTTGCAAGGCTTGATATAAAGTATCTTTGTTGGGAGCTCCCTCTTCTACTCTCTTTCTTTTGTGCTCCAGAGTGTTCTCTATCCATGATTTGGCATTGGTGACCTTAGTGGTAGAGACAAACTCCTCTATAAATAGTTTCCTAATGAATGGAGGAGTATACTTTGGTCTTGAATTAAATCGATTTACTGAGGTAGAAGAAGAGGACACCAATTTGGCGACTGAAGCAACCTTCTACTTTTTCTCAGCCTCTTCTTCTGATTCTGTGGCTGAGGGAGTATCTTCACCCACTTGTACTATGACAGGGTACCCTCTCCTTAGAGAATCTTGGGTTGAAGTGTCAACTTGGGTATCTTTAACAGTATCTTTAACTGATTGCTGAGGCTCCACGCTTTTGGTGGGATTTTTTGTTGGCTTGGCCAGGTTTGTGGAACCGCTTCTTTAGTCAACCCAAGATCTGGAAGCGGGCCTTCTCCACATGTCTTCTTGGGTTGAACTTCTTTCTCAGGAGGTTCATCACCTCCCCTGCCTAGCAAAGATGAATCTTTGGCCGTAGTTGGGAGGATTACTGAGGAAGTTGTTTCAACACTTTAAGTGTCTTTTGTTAGGTTCCTTTGAGTAGGAGGCTTCCTTTCTGAACTCTTCCTTCTTCTTGTTGTCCATTCAACCCACTTCTTTGTTCTTTTGTATATCCCACTCATAAAAGTCTACAAATCATTGTTGGTTTACTCTAGCATGGGCTCAGAGCTTATGGAGAGGGGTTTGATCTTCTCAAGATATGTATTATCATACATTTTTTGGCCGTCATCTTCAAGCCCCTCAACTGCAAGATTGACCTTGAACTTTTTGTTTTGTTCGATGGTTAACCTGGCATAAAATATGTCTCTTCTCTCCAAATCATCTCTACAATTGGTCTAGTAGTATTCAATGTCATCTACATGATGGATAGCTCAGCTCATTTGCAGGTAATCATGATCATAATTAACTGGATCATATTGTGGCCTCAAAACATCATAGGTTTCTAATGAAAACCTCTTTGAGAATGTTTTTAGAACATTCTTTGCCTCAGACTGGGATGCACAACTATAGGCTCTGATAGTCATGGGGAAGTCATAGCCTTTCTTCTTGGCATCAACACAGATCAAATTCAATTGAAGCACTTGTCTCATCACCTCCATCAACATGATCATATCCGTAGGATATCTGGGCAACTTCAAAGGGAAGTCGTCAAATCTTGCAAGATGAATGTATGAGAAATCCCCAAATTGATTGAAATAACATCTGAACTAGCTGATAACAGCCATGGTTTTAGGAGAGAATCTCCTTTCTAGACAGCCTTGTATCTCCCTGCACAATCTCATTGTAAATGCATCATTAACCTAAAGATACTTAGCATAACTGTTGTGTAATTGCAAAGAAGGAAAAAATTGTAACTCTTAACATCATCAGAAAATTCCTCTAATCTAGGAATCCCTGGCCAAATTTGGATTGTACCTAGAATATATAAAAGGACTGAAGCCATGTAAAATTTATTCTGGTGCTTAGCTCTATCTAGGGCCTCCGAGAGGTTCTCACTTACTATAAGGGCCCAATAAATGAAGTGATCTTGGGAACAGATTACCTGAACCAGGAAGAAATGATGGTCAACAAAATTGAGCACCTCACTCTCACCTCTGATCATGTGGAATAGCGCTAGGATGTCTATAATTTCCAGCTTCAGATTAGTGCCATAGAGTGTTTTTGGCAGGTTCCCTTTGGTGCTTCTAGGCTCTTGAAACCATGCCTTCATTATCTCCTTCTTCCAAACTGACTTCTTGGCTATATATTTAGTCACCGCCTGACTATATATCATTTTTGAATACTTAGCTTGCTCTGGGATGCAGAGCAAGTTTTGAACTAATTCTTTATCGATAGATAGAAACACTGTATCATTGGGTAAGAGGATTTTCTTGGTATCTAGGTTGTATCAAGCTATGCATTCCTGGATCAATTCAGGGGCTTGAATGACCACAGGAAAACTAGTGGCTTCAACTAATCCACTCTCCTTCAGTTTCTTAGTGATGGGATGCATCTGGTCCACTTTTAGCCTGCTCTAAAAGTTATGCATATCAAAGAACTTCAGAGATGTATCTGAGATCTGATGCCATTCAGAGGTGATGTCATTCATTCTGTTGAATCCCATAAATCTAGAAGCCATACTTTGAATGATTTGATTCAGGAATGCAGGGGTAAAGAATGATTAGTATTAGAGGCTTTGAATTCAAAAGGTTTGTCAAAAAATTTGTAGCTTCTATTCGCAACCTTCAACTGATTTTATAAATTTTGAATTCTTACCATTTAACACCCGACTTCCCGCGCCACATGAATGAAAAGACCTAGGCATTAATGAAAAAGTCTGTTATGAAGTAAAATGACTATTTTTGGATTAATTACTTTTCTCTTATGAGTCGTTGGGAAATATATTTTCACTTTAGTAACCATAACGGTAACTTTCCTGAGGTAGCGGAAAATTACTTTTCCACTTCTCCTTTGGGCGAAGATATGCTTTTGGAGTGCTCTCTATTTGAAAATCCGCCGAAAGAGAATTTTAGCCTATTGAGATGCCAAAATGATATTGTTTGATCTTAATGGATTTATTCATGCCTTGAGTCACTTATGAGATTTATTTACCTTCAAAAATCCTTCGTTTTAGTGGTCTAGTGGGAAATGTACCTCGTAGGTCAAAACCCGCCTGTTGGAGTAGTGGAGAAGCTATTTTATGCTTTTCTACCAGCAAACTTATCTCTTAGATTTCTTTCTATTTAATCATTCCTCTTGGCCTATAGAGGTGTATTTCCAACATAGTAGTCCTTCTAAGCCCAAGTGATCCATTTTAGAACTGCACTTCTTGGTGAGACATCACCGAGTAGTCATCTGCGCAAAATACACTCTGCTGATGCTTTTCCGCCGGTGGAGAAACCTGAACCCAATTTTTTGCTGATGATGCAATATGAAGCATTCAAGATAAAAACTCCAAAATCATAGAAGATAAATATTAGAAGTCTCTAAATTGTGACCTTTATGGAATTTTGGATCTTAAACCTACCCGATTAAGCACGAATTCAGATACAAATTCCCCCCGGTTTGCAAGGAGAATTGAAATTGGGAAAATCTGATAAAGGTCTCCTATCCTAAGGGGACAATTTAGACTTAGACTCTAGATAATCACAACACTTCCAAGACCACTATTAAATTCTAATCATCCACTTTTGTCTAAAGGTATACAGACCAAAAGTGGGGCAACAAATGGCTCTGTCTAGGGACTTAGACATTCACATGTCTAAGAAAGGAACTCAAATCATTGGTTTGGCAAAGCTAAAAAAAAAGGTGGCTCACAACAAAACTAAAGCAAGACACGGAAAGGAAAGCTAAAAGGAAACCTAACTAGGAAAACAAAAATAGGAACTAAACGTAACTATAGTACAATACAGGGGTCACCTGTTTTAAATTTAGATCTAATAGAGCTTAAAATCCTGACCATTATACGTCAGGGGTAGCATATCACCATCTAGATAAGTCAGTTTAAAGGAATTTCTCTCAAATGCTTGATGAATCTTAAAAGGTCATTTCCATAAAGTTTCAAATTTTCCATGCATGCCTTTGGGTGCCCTACGCTTGTCCCATAACAACACCATGTCTCCCTCCATAAATTTCTGGGGTCTCCTCTTTTTTTCAAACAAGTTCTTCACACACATTTGGTGTCATGTGATATGATCAACCATTTTTTCCCTTTCTTCTTCCAGTTTGTTCAGGTACAGAATCCTCTTTTCTAAACCATCTTGGTATATGCCATCCTCCACCGTTGTTCTTAGTTTGCAAGTTGCTAACTCTAATGGTAATGAAAGACTGGCTTCTACACCATAAATGAGTTCAAAAGGAGATACACCAATGGCTCTTTTGGGAGTCACTCTATCTGCCTAGAGGGCTTCATAAATTTTCTTATGCTAGGTTCTCTGGTTATCTGCCACGAGCTTTTTCATGATGTTTACCAAATTTTTATTGCTGGAATCAGCTTGACCATTCCCTTGAGGGAGGTAATCACACGAATGACTGATCATGATGCCATACTCAAAGAAAAATTTAGTAATTTCTTGAGAGGAAAAGTATGTGGCATTATCCATAACTAACTTAACAGGCACACCAAACCTTACTATAATATTTTCTTTGATAAACTCACATACCACCTCCGAAGTAGTTCTATTGGTTGCTTTTGCCTCCACCCATTTTATGAAGTAATCGGTTGCAATGATTATGTAGGTATGACCCGCGCTAGATGTGGGATTTATAGGACCAATGAAATCAAGACCCCACTATTGGAAAGGACCTTCAATTACTACTGGTCTTAAGGGTAGTGTTGCCAATTGAGGCTTCCCAGTAAACATTTTGCATTTTTCACATCTCGCTACCCAATTGTAAGCATCTCCAAACATTCCTGGCTAGTAATAAAACTACCTCAAAATCTTGAATGCAGTGATTGATGAGGACAAATGTCCTCCACAAGCTTCATCATGAAACACCTTTAATAACTTCTCTTGCTTTAGTTTGTTGACACACCGAAGGAAAGTTCCATCTATAGATCTCTTATATAGTCTGTCCTCCCAAATTATGTATTTAGAAGCTTTTAGTTTCAGGTCTCTCCTTTTCTTTGAAGTTAACCCTTTAGGGAATTCACCATATGTCAGGAAATACACGATGTTTTCAAACCAAGGGTTTTGCATACTTACTACCAAAACCAAATGCGTAGCTTCTAGGTTTTCATCTGCTTGGTTTTCCGCCATCACCTTGCATAATGCGTTCCCTCTCACCAACTTGGTGGGCATGATCTCTATATCATATTCTTGGGTTTTAGCCACCCATGCTCCTCTGTTGTTACATCCTACATCCTATTGAGTCAATATGCTTTTTACGGCAATATCAGGCACATACACCAGAGAGTGAGAGTGTAAAATGTAAAATCTGAAATTATTTAAAGCCTTTACCACTGCGAATGCATGCTTTTCAGTCTAAGAGTACCTCAGTTCATGATTTTTTAGGGGTGTGCTCATAACATCAATGGGAGCTTGGATTCCCTCCTCATTCTTCTACATTAGGATGACTAATAGAGTATGTTTAGACGAATAACAATAGATTATGAAATCTTTCTTATAATCTAGGTGACATAACACAGGAGCGTTGGCTATGGAATTCTTTATGCTTCTAAAATATTGTTTACCAAGATCATTCCACTTGAAACTCACATTTCCCTTCATCGTGTCCACTATGCATTTGGTGATTTCAGAAAAATATGGAACGAACCTCCTGACAATGTTTACCTGGCCAAAAAATGATTTCACTCCAGTTTTGTTCATAGATAAACTGAATTGTTGGATTTCTCTTACCCTTTCTGGGTCAATCCTTATGCCTTCTTTGGAGACAATGTGACCCAACAATTTCCCTTTAGTTACACAAAAAACTAACTTCTTGGGATTTAACAAAATCCCATCTTCTCGACACCTTTGCAATACTCTTCGTAAATCCTTTATGTGATCTACTCTTTTCCTAGAAAATACAGTAAGATCATCTAGATACATACCAATGATTTTTTTCTTCATGTCACCGAAGGAAAGGTCCATACCTCTTTGAAAGGTGGCTCCAATGTTGATTAACCTGAATGGCATTCTATGATATGCAAAGGTGCCCCATGGAGTAGTGAAAGCCATTTTATGCTGGTCTACTTTCTCAACTTCAATCTGGTTATACCTTGAGAAGTCGTCTAACATGGACATCATTTTGGCTCCAGCCATGATCTACAAGAGATGATCCATGTTGGGAAGTGCGTAATTTTCCTTCAAGGAAGATTGATTAAGGTTTCTAAAGTCAACACAAATTCTTATCTCTCTATTCTTCTTCCTCACATGCACTATATTCGCTACCCATGTAGAATGATGGATAGAGTATATGATCTTTTCTTTGAGCATTTTATCAACTTCCTTGAATATGGTATCAAAAAATTTGGGATTGTAATTCCTTTATTTTTGTCTGAATGGAGTTGCCTTAGGTTTCAAGGGAATCTGGTGTTTGAATTTCCCGTTCATAAAAGTTTTCAAATCTTCATAACTTCAGGTGAAAACATCTTGGTATTATAGGAAGAGTTTCTTGGCCTCTTTTCTCTCTTCTTCGGTGAAAAATTTCCTAATGTTGATCATCTTGGGATCCTTCTCAGTTCCTATGTTCATTCCCTCATATTTACCAGTGGTAGGACCTCTCTCGATTATCTTCTTCTTAACAAAGGGGTCATGCCTATTGAAAAGCTTCTCAAGAGTGACCAAATTGGGAGGAATGATATTACCTTGTAACTACATGACATATGACTTATCCTTCCCTCTCTTGTCCTAACAGTCTCTTTTAGTTCTGTTAGGGACATCTTTATGGAAGTCATGACCACTCTCCAGAAAGAGAAGGAGATTCTGATCATCTTCGAACACTTGCCAATCTTCTACATTGTCGAGCATAGATGGTCGATATACAATCTCCACTTGGTACTTCTTATCTTTGAATTCTGGGTGAGGGAGGAGTAGCGAAGCTGACATGGACAAGGAGTCAGCCTTGGAGTTTAATTCTATTGGCACAGATTCAATAAAGAATACATCCAATGCCTCTATTTCATCCCATACTCTATTTCTATAATTTTTTAATCTGTGATTTTTTACAGAGTATTGATTCTTGACTTGATGCACGATTAACTCAGCATCACCACGAGCTCTCAAGATCTTCACACCCTTTTCCTTTGTAACAGTAATCCCTAATAGGAGGGCTTCATACTTGGCAGTATTTTTGGAGTTCCCAAACTCCAATTTATAAGCCATGGGATCACATACTCCATATGGTGATATCAAGACCACACCTGCACCAGATCCTGACGATGTGCAACTACCATCAAATTCAAGATTCCAAATCTGTGGTGGCATTTCTTTAGCAGAAAACTACTTTTCCTCTTCCCCAGGTTCCATTTCCTCATCGTGATCATCAATAAACAACATATAGTTACCAAATTCCAATTCTTGATACAGAATTTGGGCTTTAGGGTCATCATATTTCAGTACTGTAAACTTAGCTTTCTCCTCCAGGACCAATTTTATCTTTTTGTTTCCCACTGGGATTAAAGCTTGGGACCAATCTAGATTTATCTCCCCTCCAAGGTCCCTACAAAAACTCCTTCTTAACAGCAGACCGTAACTAGCAGGTATATCAGCAACAAGGATTTTTAACAACATTTTCTTCTTAGGGTGTGCTGCCAGGGCCACTTGGGCATCTTTAATTTGGCCAATCAGAGGTACTTGCTTAGAATCCACAAAGTAAAACCTACCATGGGATTTAGTGAGAGTAAGGCCTAACGCTTTAGCTACAGTTGATGGCATTATATTATCTGAGGCTCCGGAGTCTATTATGCAATTTCTTAACTTGCAACCATTGATATATAACGACACATAGAATGGGTCAGGCTTTTGTCCCAGGAAAGTGGCCAAAATAGAAGGTTCCCCTTGCTTATTTGGTTCTACAAATATAGACTCATTTTTTATGGTAGTCATGACATTTTGGTTTAACTTTGGATTCCCTTCTTTACAGTAATCTACTAGCTTTTTCAGTTATATGGGATTAGACTTAAGGTAGTTTATAGGAGAAATCTGAATTCTAGAATGTCTACAGAATTGAATAATGTCAAAAGAGCTTGCTCCTTACCTGGTTGTAGAATACTCACTCCTTGATTGGCCTCCTAGAATAGGAGGTATATGCATTGTTATTTTTAAGTGGAGGTGTCGAAGCAGGGCTTTTATCCTTCTGACTCTGGGTCAAGACTGTTTAAGAGGTCCCGTCTATGGTAGCGTAACATGTTTCTTCTTATTCTAAATCTGATTCATACTCTAAATATAAGTTTTCAAAGTCGCCATGCGAGTATGAACCTGGTTCAGCTCCAGACACCCCAGCATTCCACTCATCAGTCTGATGCATTTGCCAAGCACGAGCCACATCGGGGTAACTCTCTCCATTGTGAGGCTTCCTTTTTTAGGAGGAGCTTCTATAGCTAGCCTTTTTGGTGGAGCAGTCAACTGTAATGCCTTTCCATCAGCATTCCTCCCCTCATTGTTTCTCCCAGGCTACTCCTGAAAGTTTCGCTGGTAGGGATTATTAAATCTGGGGAGTTTCCTCTTGAAGGCAATGAATTCATTGGACAATTTTTGAATCATCTCATCTGATGACATAGTATTGCTACTATTGGCTCTAGATTGTATCTCTCTTTTCCATTTCCTAGATGAGATCATATGGTCTTCAAGTTCTATAATAGTTCTATGTGTGGCATCCAAATCTACAGGGTTCACCCTTCTTAGATCGTAATTGATGTCTGATGACATAGAACTTACAAAGAATATTTTCGAATTTCCCACCATGGGCCTGTCAGCTGTTGGGATACGATTTACGAGCTTATTGAATTTAGCTATAAAATCCATCATATTGATAGAAGGTTCTTTCTTGATAGAATTTAGTTGCGTCAATAGGGCATGCTCATCTTCACCAGTTTTAAACCTTCTTTCAAAGGCAACTCTCATGGAGGCCCAATCTATAATAGAATAATTAGGTAAGTGGTGAAACCAATCAGTAAGACCCTCGACCAGGGTCTCAATAAATAATCTGATAGCCACATCCTCTTCTTGTACTGCTAGGATATTAATTGAAGTAAAGAAGGCATAAATGTTCTCATTTGTAGATACTTTCCCGTCTCTATAATATTTAGGAAATTTATTTCTAGATCTCAAAGGAAGAGGATTGTATGCTGCTAATTGTAATGGTACAACTGTAGCAGTCGAAGGAAGTGCCATAACTACTGGAGGTAGATAGGGTGCTAGATTAATGGTAGGAGGAGCAACTACTCTGTGCAATGTTAACACTTGATAAGTAGTAGGAAAAAGAGTTGATTGTTTAGGAGGTGAAGGAGGCCTACTTTTTCTCTTAATATTTTTGTTCTTCTGGCGGGGTACTTCAAGTAGAGAAAAATCAAGGTTTGCAAGTCTCTCAAAAATTGGATCTATGTCACCTTCCTTCTTTACGCTCCTGAGAAACCTCTTGGGCTCCAAGATTCCAACTATCCTTCTAGCCTAGATTCACACTCAACTTGATGTTGTGCCCTTCTTATGTTTCTCCTCTGAATGGCCCTTTCAAGTACTTCTTCTCTAGCTTCTTCTTGTTCAAGTACTTGACTAGCGTTCCTATAGTTCTCTATGTCTCTTCTATTTCTCCAGACAAAAGTGTTCAATGAAGAGATGATATCCTCTTGATCATCTTGGAATCCAAGATTCAGTTGGAGCACAAGAATTATGTTTTCATGGGGAAGCACCATCTTTCTCCATGATATGTTTCTGGTATAACGACTGTTCAACTCCCCAGCAGAGTCGCCAAAAATCTATTGGTAAACAAATTGTTCTTCTTTGTTATAACTCTAAGATGCCCAAATCTATGAGAAACAATTTGATACCAACAATTGGGAAATTATAATTACATACTAATTTCTCTCTGAATTTAAAAGTACAACTCTGTTATATGAATGATTTTTAATGAATTTTGATCTTTCCTAATTTAACAGGGGTATGTTCTTGACCTGAGAATAGAAGAGGTAAACCAAGCTAAACCCAAACAAGAAATAGATTAGGCAGGATGAACTCAAATCTAAATCTAACCAACTCTAATATTTCATCAATCAGATTAACTCACAAAATTGGTAATGCATGAAATTCTACTGAAAATGCAGATGCGAGACTAAAGATTAATGATGAAATGACAATGAATCGATTTGTATCATAGGAAAGTTTCCCAAACTTAAGATAACAACAAATTTACCCCTTAGCTAATTGTATCAAATCATAATACAGAGCTCTGGTTTGAATACAGATTATAAATCTAACTTCAAAGAAACATTTGAATTTGACAGAAAGATAAATGCAATGCAATGGAACAGATAAAACAATGTTATTCAGACATACAAATTTGACTCAGCAAAATGCTATCTTTGACACCAAAATTTAGCTAACCTTTGTATTAACTTTCAGTATAGTACATATAGAGTTTGAGTCTTGACCATTACAAAAAGAGTAACTGAAACGGTTCAACTTATTTTAAGTAGGAATGATAGACAAAGGTTTATCTATTACAATATCATCAAATTTGGTACAAAGGGAGAATCCATTCAAGCTTCAGTTTCATTCCCTTTTCCTAATTTATCCCTATAGGCGGTGACAGCTGTAATAAATTTGATGAGCTCTTCATGCTGATTGACATGGACATTGGTATATCGGATGAGCCACCTAGAGTGCTCCTTGGCTAGGCTCTTAATTTCATCTGTCTGATCCTTCAATTCTTCCATGGCTTTATAAATACAACCACTCAGCTACTGGAGTTCTGGCACTTGTCCAAATGGGTGGAAGACTACTCTAACAACTTATGCACATAATCAGAAAATGATTTCTGCATATTGGCCAATCCTATCATTTCTTTGCCTTGTCCACTCATCTATGATTCTATGTGTAGACCTTGAAGAATCTTAAATTCTTTGTTCTGTTCTTCCTTGATCTTAACATCTACTTACTGCAACCCCGTCTCAGCCTGAATGATCATCTCAATTTTGAAGTCTAGGCTTTGAAGCCATTCGATTAGAGGTTCATCTCCTTTTTTCAGAATCTTGGCTTTCAATGCCTCTTTGTTCTTCATCTTTACTGCCAGATGGAGCGTCACTATGCACTCTTGACACTTCACTCTCTCAAATGCAAGAGTCTGTAAATTCTTCTCAATGGTATTCCTTTCCATCTCTAGTCTTAAGAGAGCCTTACCCAGTTGCTTGACAACTGCCAATCCTTCAAATTTGAGTCTCTCAACCCATCCCTTTCTGATCTACACAAAGTGCCTATCCTCTTGCAACTTGGCTAATATGGCTTGATTCTCTGTGACATTGGGATCGAATGTGGTCTGAGTACTGGGAATACTAGCAACTAGAGTAACCAACTGTCAGATGAAATTAGTCAGTTCAATGACTTCAACCTTAAGATGTACCTTTTCTATTTTAAATTCTTCCAACTCTTCTTCAATTACTACATTAGTGGATTTCCACCAATCCACTTTGGTACCATGTTGGGATAAGCCTATGTCAAATGAGTGTAGCTCAAAATCTAAAGGGGTTAAATCTTCAAACCAACCCTCCTTCATGGGTTTCACTACCTCCATAGTGAAATACCTAGTCTTTGGGTCTCTGCCCAATGTGGATAGTGTCTTCATTTTATTATCCTTTGTTGTAGTGGCACCAGGTTGCAAGGCTCAAGCTAAAGTATCTTTGCTGGGAGCTCGCTCTTCTACTCTCTTTATTTTGCGCTCCAGAGTGTTCTCTATCCATGATTTGGCACTGGTGACCTTAGTGGTAGAGACCAACTCCTCTATAAATAGTTTCCTAATGACTAGAGGAGTAGACTTTAGTGTTGAAGAAAATGGATTTACCGAGGTAGGAGAAGAGGACACCAATTTGGCGACTAAAGCAATCTTTTGCTTTTTCCCGACCTCTTCTTCTGATTCTGTGGCTGAGGGAGTATCTTCACCCACTTGTACTATGATAGGGGACCCTCGCCTTGGATAATATTTGGTTGAAGTGCTGACTTGGGAATCTTTAACAATATCTTTAACTGATTGCTCAGGCTCTACGCTTTTTGGTGGGCTTTTCTGTTGGTTTGGCCAGGTCTGTGGAAACCGCTTCTTCAGTCGACCCGAGATCCCAAAGCAGGCCTTCTCCACATGTCTTCTTGGGTTGAAATTCTTTCTCAGGAGGTTCATCACCTCCCCTACATGAGTGAGATGAATCTTTGGCCATAGTTGGGAGGATTACTGAGGAAGTTGTTGCAACACTTGAAGTGTCTTTTTCTAGGGTCCTTTGAGTAGGAGGCTTCCTTTCTAACCTCTTCCTTCTTCCTACAGTCCATTCAAACCACTACTTCATTCCTTTGTATATCCCACTCATCAAAGTCTGGAAATCATTGATGGTTTTCTCCAGCATGGGCTCAAACCTTATGGAGAGGGGTTTGATCTTCTTGAGATATGTATTATCATACATGTGTTGGCTGTCATCTTCTAGCCCCTCAATTGCAAGATTGACATTGAACTTTTTGATTTGTTCGATGGTTAACCTACCATAAAATCTATCTCTACTCTCCAAATCATCTCTACAATTGGTATAGTAGTCTTCAATGTCATCTACATGATGGATAACTTGGCTCATTTGCAAGTAATCAAAACAATAATTAATTGGATCATATTGTGGCCTCTGAACATCATAGGTTTCTAATGAAAACCTCTTTGAGAATGTTTTTAGAACATTCTTCACCTCAGACTGGGACACACAACTGTAGGCTCCGATATTCATGGGGAAGTCATAGCCTTTCTTCCTGGGATCAGCATAGATCAAATTTACTTGAAGTGCTTGTCTCATCACCTCCACTATCACGATCATATCCGTAGGATATCTGGGCAGCTTCAAAGAGAATTCGTCGTATTCTTCAAGACAAATGTATGAGAAATCCACAAATTGAATGAAATAACATCCAAACTGGCTAAAAAGCCATGGCTTCAGGAGAGAATCTCCTTTCTGGACAACCTTGTAGCTCCCTTCACAATCTCATTGTAAATGCATCATTAACCCAAAGATACTCAGCATAACTATTGTGCAATGGCAAAGAAGGAAAAAATTGTAACTCTTAACATCATCAAGAAATTCCTCTAATCTAGGAAGCCTTGGCCAAATTTGGATTGTAGCCAAAATATATAAAAGGACTAAAGACATGTAAAATTCATTCTGGCACTTAGCTCTATCTAGGGCCTTCAAGAGGTTCTCACTTACCATAAGGACCCAATCAATGAAGTGATGTTGGGAATAGATTACCTGAACCAAGAAGAAATGACTGTCAACAAAATTGAGCACCTCACTCTCACCTCTGATACTATGGAGTAGCACTAGGATGTCTATGATTTTTGCCTTCAAATTAGTGCCATATGGTGTTTTTGGAAGCTTCCCTTTGGCGCTTCTAGGCTCTTGAAACCATGCCTTCACTATCTCCTTCTTCTAAACTGACTTCTTGGCTATATATTCAGTCACCGCCTGATTGCATGTCATTTTTGAATACTCACCTTGCTCTGGGATGCGAAGTGAGTTATGAACCAATTCTTTATCAATAGATAGAAACACCGTATCATTAGGAAAGAATATTTTCTTGGTATCTGGGTTGTATCAAGCTATGCATTTTTCAGATCAATTCAGGGGCTTGAAAAGCCATGCAAAAACCAGTAGCTTCAACTAATCTGCTCTCCTTCATTTTCTTAGTGATGGGATGCATTTGATCTACTTTTAGCCTACTCTGAAATTTTTGCATATCAAAGAACTTCAGAGATGTATCAGAGATCTTATGCCATTCAGAGGTGATGCCATTTATTCCATCGAATCCCATAAATCTGGAAGCCATACTTTGAATGGTTTGATTTGGGAATTAAGAATATCTCTTAGGAATGCAAGGGTAAAGAATGATTAGTATTAGAGGCTTCAAATTCAAAATATTGGTCAAACAAATGGTAGCTTCTGTTCACAACCTTCAACTGATTTTATAACTTTTGAATTCTTACCATTTAACGACCAGCTTCCCACGCCACATGAATGAAAAGACCTAGACATTATTGAAAAAGTTCGTTATGAAGTAAAATAAATTTATTTGAATTAATTACTTTTCTCTTATGGGCCATTGGGAAATGTCTTTTCACTTTAGTAACCGTAATGGTAACTTTCCCGAGGTAGGGGAAAATTACTTTTCCACTTCTCCTTTGGGCAGAGAAATGCTTTTGGAGTGCCCTTTGTTTGAAAATCTGCCGAAAGAGAATTTTAGCTTATTGAGATGCCAAAATGATATTAGTTGATCTTAATGGCTTTCTTCATGCCTTGAGTCACTTATGAGATTGATTTCCCTTCAAAAATCCTTTGTTTTAGTGGTCTAGCAGAAAATGTACCTCGCAGGTCAAAACCCGCCTATTGGAGTAGTGGAGAAGCCATTTTCTGCTTTTCTGCCAGAAAACTTATCTCTTAGATTTATTTCTATTTAATCATTCCTCTCGGCTTGTAGAGGTTTATTTCTAATATAGTATTCCTTCTAAGCCCAAGTGATCCATTTTAGAACTATACTTCCTGCTGAGACATCACGGAGTAGTCATCTGCAGAAAATGCACTTTGTTGATGCTTTTTCGCCGGTGGAGAACCCTGAACCCAATTTTCCACCAATGAAGCAATATGAAGTATTCAAGCTACAAACTCCAAAATCACAGAAGATGAATGTTAGAAGTCTCTGAATTGTGACCTTTATCAAAATTGGGATATTAAACCTACCCGATTAAGGACAACGTCAGATATAAATCCCCCCAGTTCGCAAGGAGAAGTGAAATTGGGAAAATCTGATAAAGGTCACCTATCCTAAGGGGACAGTTTAGAATTAGACTCTAGAAGATCACAAGACTTCCAAAACCACTACTACATACTAATCATCCACTTTTGTCTAAAGGTATACAGACCAAAAGTGGGGCAACATGGCTAACCACTTAGACAAGCCCTCATTTGTCTTGAAGGTTATTTTTAATTCATCTTCTTGTCTAATTTGGATTTGGTTATATCCACTCTGCAAATCTATCTTTGTGAAGTACTCGGCCCCACTCAAACAATCCATAATAGCATCCATCGTTGGTAACTAAAACCTATATTTGATATTAATCTTATTGATATCCCAAGATTTTGTACACATTGTCCATTCTCCATTATTCTTTGGTGCTACTAATACATGTACAAAAAATGTACTCAAACTCTCTCGAATTAACACTTTCTCCAACAACCCTTGCACTTATCTATTCAACTCTTTACTCTCTATTGGAGTCATCCTATGAGCTACTTTTTTTGACAAACTAGCCCTGAGAATTAGGTCCATTTGATGACTTATCTTTCTTACTAGCGGTAAGCCATTAGGTAGATTATTAGATATAATATCCTGAAATTCATCCAACATGTTGGGACTCTAAATTTTTCAAATTTAGTGTCCCAAAAATCTTGATAGTAAACATGAAATCTCCTTTTCCATGCCTCTAAACCTAGTATGCCATTGTTAATAATTCCATCATCTTTCATTAAAAAAAACCTTGAACTATCTGTGTTTTGATCTTATTACCCAGATATCTCAATTCATACAAGAAAAAAATATTGACATAACAAAATTCATCTCACCTTGACCACATTTTATATTCATATATGTGGGTTATAACATATCAAAATAAGAATCAATGAACATCATTGATGAAAACTGTTGGCCCAATGTTAAGATAATGAAAAGGATGTGTACTAAGAGGGGAGGGGTGAATCAGTACCCTTAAAATTTTTTAGAAAAATCTTTGCATTCACTGTACTGTATTAACCCATTGAGTAGATTGCTTAACCCAAACATATAGTATCAATACTAAAATGTAAATGCATGTAATATAAACATAACACATACACACAATTAAGTACTCTTGACACTAGTATTTTGGTATTGCAGAAAACCCCTGTTAGAAGGTAAAAATTGCGGTGGGGATGAGACCCACAAAAATTCACTATTGCAGTAATAAAGGTAGCTTGTTAAAGATTTACAAAATGATCACTTATGTTGATCTTACCCTGTTAGGAGTAACAAAAAGATCGACTAGACCTACCCTGTGGGAGGATTTAGGAACACAATCTATGTGTGCACTCGGTTAAGAGATTTACAAAAAGACCTTTAAGTCTACTCTATTAAGAGATTTAATTATCTATTACAATTGTTAGCTAGTAATAGAAAATTGATCTGAAACATATACAATCTCATAATTGTTGATACAGATCCATTAAGTTCATTCAAAACATATAAGCTCAATGTGACTGATAATACCTTCTGTTCTGTTCTGCTTGGTAGCCTTGCCTTAGTTCTATAAAATAAATACTGCAATGTGGTCTTTGTCCTTGAATCCCTTGTCTTATCTCTTATGTTTGTAGTATGGTGGATACTTGATCATTTCTTGATCAACATACGTATCAAAATAGACATCTATACAATTATATATCCAAATGATATGACCTAATTAGAGTTCAACAATTATATCCTTACCCTAAGATCAACAGTTACAAAATTTACATAGATCAAATAAACATAGGAGACATAAACAATAAATGTTGAAAATCCATAATTAATTCCCTCCTTGATTGTGTAAATTGTTATCTAGGTCGGCTCAAATTTTTTTACTTAGATTATTGTGCCATAACAAACTTTTATGTGGACTATGTTCCACTCGGTTAATGTTGTTCCTTGGTTCTCATTGTATACTGGGTATCTTGGCTATATTGGTGCTTGGTTATGCTTGTTTGGCTCAGTAGTGTCTATTATCATTATAGTCTTATTATTCGGGTATCACCATACTCGGTTAACTGTGGGCGTGATCTATGCTCTTGGTTCACTCTGCACTTCGGTGATATAAACAAACTATCTTTTGTTGACTCTATCGTCGACTGTCCATTATCTCTGCTTGATAACTAATGACAACTTCAATGTGCAATTGGAGTAACATTATCCCCTTTGGCATTAGTATCAAAAAATTAGTACTGTAAATTGTACATAATATACTATACATGATAACTTCCCATTGGTACATGCTCCCCCTATGTATATACTTGGTATATGTATATGAACAATCTGATTGTAGTATCTATGTTTACTATACATATATACATACATTTCCCCCTTTTTTGAAATAATGACAAAAGGTGCATAACTTACAGTTTGTCAAAAATATTGGGATGGGCACTCGTTAGAGTTTCCAATAATTTCTCCCATTCCTCCTTTAAGTCTTTGAGGTTGAGTAGCTCTAATTGTAGCTGGGAATGCATATCATATATGCTCTTTGTTACTGATAAATCTGGGGTGGCAATGAGATTCTTTTCCATAGTCACATGTTTTTGCATCATTGCTAAATATTGTAGTAATGTCTCCTAGAGCTCGGTTACCTCTAGTTCTGAAGTATCTTCTTATAATGCATCGGTAATGCAGTTGGCTTGGTTGATAGACTTTGTGCACTAGCCTTTAGATCTTGATCTATTTGCTTGAGTTTTTCACTAATCTCAATAGTGAAATGGTCTAGTGTGCATAACTGTTGTAGAATAGTAATGGCTTAGGATATATAGTTTCTATACCATTTACTAATTCTGACAGAGTTACCTTATGTATTGCCACTGCCTGGATGATTTTCTCTGTAACCTTGTATTGGATTTTCTTCTCTGCTCTTTCTTCTAGTTTCTACTTGGCATCTATATTAGGATTATTAATGGCCTCTATGACCAACTCAAGTTGTTCTAGTATGGGGGCTCGGTCATCAATGTTAATATCTGATACGACTTGCATTAAAATATCCTTGGCCTTTTCTAGTACTTGTGCATGCTCTGCTTCTAATATAAGCTTGTCTTGTGCAACTTTTCTAGTGCAAAGTTCACCATATTTTTTCAGTGATTCAGGATCAACTATCTTAGGATCCCATTCAGGTATCTCTATTATTTCATCCAGTGTAACTAGATCCTTTTTTCTTTTCTTCTTCTTCTTCTTACCTTGACTGCTTGAAGATGGTGATAGAGCTAGAGTAAGTTGAGCCTTTTTCTCGGTTTCTGACTTTACTTTCTTGGTACTCGTGTGAGTACTTGGTGAGGTGCCTTGGTAACTGACCTTGTGTCGGTACTAGAGGTTTATACTGTTCTATCAGGTATCTTAGTGTTACCTTCACCTTTTTCTTCTGTAGTAGCATCAGTGGTATATTTTTGAGTATCATATTGTTTGGTTTCACCACTATGCACGGTCTCTTTACCGTGGTCTTCACCCATGTCTTCATTTGTATCTGTGACTTTCTCAGGTGACTTTTCCTATGCTTCAGTCTCAATCTCAATTACCTTAACCAAAATAGGTAACTGGCTAGTGTAGTATCTCGGGCAAACTGTGGTGTATCCTATTCATCAATAGTCTTGGTTGCTCTGATCAACTCATCTTCTTTGGCCTTTTCATCCAGATCTTCTTCTGTTACATTAATGATTGTGATATTTGGGTGACCTAAATTAGTCAAGAGTGTAGGAATACTGTCTAACACATTATCAACTACTGCATCATCAACTATCATAGGGTATGTACTTGGTTTGGTAGATGCAACATCAGTTATTTCCTCGGTGTCCTGGGTGTCCTTAGATGGATTTAGCAATCTGTTCCATATTTGAGTGCTCTCAATATCCACTTCCTTCAAGTTTCCTTGCAAGATATTCAATGTCCTTTCCTTCTTAGGAAATTATTTGGCATATTGCTTCATTAGAATGGCTATTTGCTCAACTGTATAATCTGCTTTAATAAGACTAAGAGCAACCTCTCTCATTTGTTTCTCAGTTTGTAGTGCATATGACCATCTTGATGATATTTTTTCATACAATTCTGATGGAATAGAAGTAGAAAACTCAACTAGAACTTGTTTCAATTTGATCATCAAACCTATTATTTCTTCTTCAAGTTTCTCCTTGTTCTCAGTAGATAGATCTTCATATAATTGTATCTTTGGATGGCCTAATTATCTGGTTGTCTTTATTGTCTCTGCAATCTCATCAATAGACTGTGATGTCTTGTTCTGTACAACCTTGAATTGTTTTGGATTTTCATCAGAATCATCCTTGTCATCTTTGTTTCAAAGATATATCCTCTTTCGTTGTCTCGATGCAGGATTCTCGATTGTGCCCTTTTGTTTCCTTGTTTGATAAGTAGATTTTGGTGAGGGCCTTGTAATTTTAACTACACCTTTCATCAAAACTGGTGAATCACTAGTCACCAATTATGATCTTGTATGAGGTGGAGATACAATCTTTATACTTTTTCTCTTTGTGGCCTTAGATGCCTCAACTGGTGTGTCATTTGACTCAGTGGTTTCTGTGTCATGATCTGGCTCATCTGCTTGAACAAGTGAGGTTTGTTGCTTAGTTTCCTCTTCAGATTTATTCAAGTCCTCATCTGTGATAGCAAGTTTCCTTTTCAATGTTTTTACTATTTTGGTCTTTTTACGACCCAATTGTTGTACTTGTAGTTGTATTTGTATATAGGTCTTTGCCTCATCATAAGTGCCAAATCTCATGGCCAATTTTTCAATAGGTTCATTCAATATTTCTTAATTGCATCAAAGGAAACATCAATATCTAATTTATACTCTATTAGAGGTAGCCATGTAGTCCTCGGATCTGCTACTTTTATCAATGTTGTATATGTATCTACTACAAAACAAATATTGTCTTGGTATTTATCTACAAGTTGTTGTGGAATCCATGATCTCTTTTCCATTTTGGTTTTAAGCTTGGAAAAATACTCATTCATTACTAGTTCAAAATTCTGACCTAGACTGATGATCATTTCATCTATCTGTACAGTAACCGGTCTATATGTCTTCCATTTAACTTTATCGATTGATGGGAAGAAGTTTTACATGTAGAATAATATGCATAGCAGTAAGGAACCAAACTTATATGTGTTTGTCTTTTCTGACTTGATGTTTCTCATATTCTCCTCAAATTGCTTCTGCAATAGCTCAAAAAGATCAAATTGTAGACCCTTCTTTACTATCTTGTAAGCTATATCCATAGCTCCACATGGTATGGTGTTAGGCCTACTAGATTGAAATATCTTGTACCCAATGGCATAAGCACTGAATCTCAATTCAACATCCTTGATGCAGTTGACCTTCAAGCCTCTACCATCCCACTCGGATAATATAAGCTTCTACAAGTCGGTTCTTGGTAGGTGTCTTAGGGCTTTGGATTTTTTAGATATTGGATATCCTATAACTACATGACTGACATCCTTGGTTATCTGTTTAGGTTCATCCAGCCATATCTTTCCTTCATATACTCAGCTAAGTACAATGCAGATCCACTCATTTTGAAAGACCTTCAGGAAATCTAGGGCACGAGTTAACCCCTTAACCTCTAAGTGTTTTTGGTCTTCTTTCAGCTTCCCATCTGTTTACATTGTTTGATAAGTAGACATGAGTTCAAAGTCTCTAATTTCTCTAATCTTGCTGTGTATGTATGCATGAATATCTTGCACTAGAAAAACCCTAGGCGGGATAGATAAAAATTTGCCTTAATTATCTGGTTGTGCTACGACTTGTGGATGGATCATGTGGTTAGATTACATGCAGGTGGATTTCTTGATCAAAACAACCTTCCTGTCCTTAACCATCTTAGCTTGCTTTGCGTGATATGAAGATGCCATGGTTTTGAATATTTAGGGCTTCCATAGAATGATGATAAAATGACTCGGTGAGTTTAGAATGCAGAATAATTGACCTTTGTATGCTCGAAATGTGTTGATATCTCTATTAAATGCTCAAAATAAACCTTTCTCCAACTTTTCTCTTCGACCTTTGTTCTGCTCTGTGATAACAATGTGAGCAAATGAGCTCGCATCGACCAAATTTATAGAAAATAACTTAGGGTGGTGCATTAAATGCATTTCACCAACCACTCGGTGAACAAACAATAAGCTTGGTTAACACTATCAATGCTTCAGCTCAGTAAATGGTACAAATGCTTGGTTTTCATAACAACTCAATTGTCTCATTACATTTTTACCGACTGACAGTTTTAACTTGGTAAATATTAATTGACTAGACTAGATCATAGTAATCAAATATGTAATGCCACGGTGCATCTTTATTCATGCTAATTTGGAATATGTGCAATAAATATAGGAATTGATGTAAGAGATAGCATTGCAAAACATAGTTCCATACCTTCTTGTATTTCTCAGTTGGAGATGGTGGAGCCACCTAACCCATTGGATGAGGTGTCACCAACTGTTGTGCTTGGTCTTGTATTATCATTTGATGCTCTTCTCTACATTTGATTCCTGATCCTCACAATTTCATCAATTGTATTTCCATTCCCATCATTTTTTATTCAGTCTGCATAGTCTCTGCTTAAGTGACCAACTTTTTGACAGTGAGAACATGCCATGCCAGAGTTTGACCAATTCCTAGATTTAATTCACCATAGTATCATACAATTTGCTTCTATATGTACATAGTTTCCACATGGTTTAAAATTTCTCCAAGTGGTGTAATCCCATGTATAAGTATTTCCTTGTCTTCTCCATGGTTTACCGATTCTTGTCCTTTACGCTTCCAAATCTTCTTTGTGTTCTTTCTGCATGCTTGAGTTGTGTGACCATTCATGTTGCAATTTTGACAGTATTTATCCATGTATTCTTTCTTCTGTGGTTTTTTCAACTTGGATCTACACTCATGTGCCTAATGTCCATGCTTATTACAGTTATAGAAAATACCATTGAATTTAGGAGGGTTTCTAGGAATACCTTTTGTTTTGCTCCTCCAAACATTTGATGTGTGGTCTAGTTTTCCACAGTGATGGAAAGAGGGCTTCTTTGACATAGGATTTCAATAGACATTCCTTTTTTCAGATTGATTTGATGATTCCATACTTTAATTTGATATTTTTATTGACGCAAGGTAGGACAAGGAGAAGGGGCCTGAGGCACTCCCAACTCCCAAACCACCTTGCAAAACCAATGTGGAAGCCAAAAAAAACAATGAGAGAAGAAAACACAGAGATCCTTTATATAAAATTGATCAAAATCATTACATGCCAGACTATAAGGCCTTCCTAGTTTCGGCCATATATTCAATGAATTACAATAATATCTTCATACAACAAAGATCACAGACCTTCAATCTCAATATCTAAACATTTTCTTTCTTTCTCTAAGAATGATACCTAAACTAAGAACATACAAAATAATATATACAAGAGACCAAAAAGAGAGGTCAATGCTCAAATTCATAAGAGAGACCCAAATTTAGGTCCACACAGATCCTAATGAGAGACCCCAAATCAATCAAGCCATCAGAATTAAATGAAGAAGTTGGCCAAAGATCCAACTTCCAAAATGAGCATCTCGGGAAAAGATTGACCGAGCGACAAAACAAGCATGCCTGAGCGACAGAAACCCAAGAAATAGAGACTAACCCAAAACAAGCACTACTGAGTAGTAGAGCCTGAGCAACAAAGTATTACCTGAGTAGTCTCCAAACATATTAAAGAACAAAACAAACATATTTTTGGTTGTGCAAGATTTCTAATGACCCAAGATGCTCCTGCATCAAACACCTGGAGTTACAAGAAATGATTCTCTGACTCATGTGTCAGGTCCAACCTGAAATGAATCCAACTTAGATTGAGAAATGCAAGATGACTCCTCAATCAGTCTGTTCTTTCATTTTACCAGATATTCCATATATTCTTTTCCTCTTGTACTTTTGCCAATTCTTTGTTTCAAAATATTTTCAGCTTCCTCTATCTGCTTCTTAGGATAATCACATGGTACTGTCATTTCTTCATTAGGTTCATGATATTCATACAAGTCTAAAATATTAAATATAGGTGATATATCAATGTCATTAGGTAATTCAACTTCATAAGCATTTCCACTGTCAAACCTTCTTAGTATTTTTCAAGGACCAAATTTATTCATCTTCAGTTTACCATATGTTCCAATAGGAAATCCGCCTTTCTTCAAATGAAACATTACAACATCATCAACTTCAAATGTCTTATTTCTTCTTGATTTTTCTGCATCATCTTTGTATCTCTGATTACTTTTCTCCAGCTTTTGTTTCACATCTTCATGCAATGTTTTCATAAATTCTACAAATTCTTCTGCTTCAACACTTCTTTTCTCTTCACCAACAATATCTCTCAAATATGATATACCTCTCGGTTGTGTGCCATAAACAATCTCAAAAGGTGTCTTTCCATTACTTCTATTCACTAAATTCTTGTATGCAAATTATGCTTGTGCCAACATCAAATCCCAATTGCCTGGTGTGTCTCCAACTAAGCATCTCAACAAATTACCCAAACTTCAGTTTACAACCTCTGTTTTCCCATCCGTCTGTGGATGAAATGTAGAACTAAACTTCAACTCAATATCCAACTTCTTCCAAAGTATTCTCCAAAAATAGCTAACAATTTACTGTCTCGGTCAAAGATGATACTCCTTGGTAATCCATGCAATCTGACAATTTCCTTAAAGAAAAGATCTGCTATATGTACTACATCTGATGTTTTCTTACATGGTATGAAATGTGTCATCTTAGAAAATCTATCCACAAAAGTAAATATGGAATCATTACCACTTGATGTCCTAGGTAATCCAAGAACAAAATCCATGCTGATATCACTCCAAGGTTTCTCAAGAACAGTAATCAGTGTATACAATCCAGTATTCTGACTCACTCCTTTTGCAACTTGACAAACTCCACAACTTCTTACAAACTTAAGAACATCCTTATACAACTGAGGCCAAAAATACCTCTCCTTCAGCAAACTCAATGTTTTATCAATACCAAAGTATCCATCCAATCCACTACTATGTTTCTTTTTTATCAAATTAGTTCTCATTGAACCTCTCAGTATACACAACTGAATACCTTTGAATAACATATCTTCCTGAATGAAATAGTCTTCATAATTACTTTATTGATTTTAATTAGGTGCTCTGCACACTCTCTAGTGCTCTAAAAAGTTAGGATCACATTCATACAAATTCTTCATGTCATCAAAACCAAGAACTTCAATTCTCATTTCAGTCAACAAAGATCTTCTTCTACTCAATGCATCAACAACTCTATTAGAAACTCCACTCTTCAAATCAATTTTGGTAAAATATATTTCTCCACTCCAACAATCCATTATGTCATCCATTCTCAGTATAGGAAACCTATACTACACTATGATTTTATTGATTGCTCTGGAATAAGTGCACATTCTCCATTCTCCATTCTTCTTAGGTACCAATACAACAGGTACTGCACATGGACTTAAAATTTCTTGGATCAAGCCTTTGTTCAAAAATTCATGAACTTGTTGGTTAAGCTCTTCATTTTTGGTAGGTGTTAACCTATGTGGTTCTTTGTTCGATAAACTAGTTCCAAGAATCAAATCCATACAATGACTGATATCTCTCATTAGTGGCAAACCATCAGGTACATTATCTAAAATTATCTCCTTGTACTCAGTGAGTAACTTTCCAAATTCTGTAGGAATCTCATCTTCTATATTCTTACTCAGTTTGTTAGGAATCAAATCATAATAGATATCATTTCTTTTCAAATTTTTAACAAACTATCTACCTTCCTTCAGACAAACTTTCATAGATGTACATATCTCACCAACAGATTCTTCAACCAAAGGTAACAAAACTTGCTTCTTACCATCAACCCAAAGAGAATATCTATTCAATCTTCCATCATGTATAGCATGTCTATCAGATTGCCAAGGTCTACCAAACAAAATATGACAATAATCCATGGGCATAATATCACACAACACCTTATCATAATACTTTCCAATTTTTAGATTCATAAAAAATTATTAACTCACCATTAATGTATGATCATCCTTTATCCATGAGATCTGATAGGGCTTTGGATGTTTCATCCTCTCCAACTGCAACTTTGCAACTATTTCCTTATATGCCAGATTCTCTGAGCTTCCATTGTCAACAATAACTTTCCACACTTTGTCTGCAACTCTACATCTAGTTTTGAACAATCTTTCCTGATCTGATCTTGCTTATCCTTCTCACTCCACAGTATCCTTTAGATCATGAAATTTCCTTCCTTTTTAGCTTCATTTGGTGACTCATCTTGTACCAATACATTTCTGCTACTACTGCCTTTCTTTCTTTCATGTGTACATTCAAAATATTTATGTCCTTCTTCACCACAGTTGTAACAAGTTACTTGGAACCCTTTCCTATTATAACCATGTCTGAAGTAATTACCTCTTCCTCGGTATGAATTTCCACCTTTCCATTCAATCTTTCCTTTGTCTTGAGATGTGTCTGAATTTGACTTGTCTAGTTCAGATCTACTGTTCTCACCATGAGATCTACTTCTTCCTCTAGGGAATCTACTTCCTCTGCCTCTTTGTCTTTTTTCATATCTTCTCTTCAACTTTTCCTAAGCTTTTAGGGAAAACTAATATGCCTCCTCAATACCTTCCATCTTGATCAAGATGATCTCATCTTGTAGGGAACTTCTCAATCCATTCAGGTATCCTGCAACTCTCTCCACTTCATCCTTAACATGTCCAGATCTGATGTCCAATATGTAGAACTCTTTAGTATAGTCTTTTACTAATTTGCCTTTCTGCTTCAGAATTTGCATTTTCCAGATTAGGTTAATCTGATAATCACAAGGTAGAAACTTGCCTTTCAATTTTTTTACCATATTATCCCATACCTTGATTTTTTCTTTACCTTTCTTCTTCCGATCCAATTGTAGATGTCCCCACCATAGGGATGCATGTCCTTTCAATTTTGTTCTTGCAGTCTTCACCTTCTAATCTTCTGCCACATTCTCATATTCAAAAGACTTTTTCATCTCTATTATCCAGTCAATCAATTCATTAGAATCCAATTTTCCACTATACTCAGGAGGATTAAACTAAGGTGTGGATTTCAAACTTGTCAAAGCTCTCAGGAATTGCTCTTCCTGCTGATTCATCATAGGTGTAGGTGCAGATTCACCTTGAACCTCTTCAATATCATCATCACTAACATCATCAAGATGTCTTCCTCTATGTTGGGCTATCTCCACAACTTCCAATCTAGCAACCATCTGTTTAAGCATATAAGCTAGACTTGGATTTGCATTTCCTCTCCCACAAACCATCTCGAATCCCTCTACAATTGTAGGCCAGATCGCAATCTACTACGCTACAACAATACCAAATAGGGTTAGGGTTTCAAGAAGGAACTTGGATCTCACCACACTCTGATACCACCTGACACAAGGAGGGATAAGGAGAAGGGGCCTGAGGCACTCCCAACTACCAAACAACCTTGCAGAACCAATGTGGAAGCCAAACAACACAGTGAGAGAAGAAAGCATAGAGATGCTTTATATTAACTTCATCAAAATCATTACATGCCAGGCTGTAAGGCCTTCCCATTTTTGGCCATATATTCAATGAATTACAATAAGATCTTCATACAATAGAGATCACAGACCTTCAATCTCAATATCTAAACATTTGCTTTCTTTCTCTAAGAATGATACCTAAACTAAGAACATACAAAAGAATATATACAAGAGACCAACAAGATAGGTCGATGCTCAAATTCATAAGAGAGACCCAGATTTAGGTCCACATAGATCCCAATGAGAGACCCCAAATCAATTAAGCCATTGGAATTAACTAAAGAAGTCGGCCAAAGATCCAACTTCCAAAATGAGCATTTCGGGCAAAGGTTAACCGAGCAACAAAACAAGCATTCCCGAGCGACAAAAACCCGAGCAACATAGACTAACCCAAAACAAGCATTACCAAGCACCAGAGCCCAAGAAACAGAGTATTACCCGAGTAGCCTCCAAACATATTAAAGAACAAAACACACATATTTTTGGTTGTGTAGGATTTCCAATGACCCAAGATGCTCTGACATCAATTATTCAGTCTTCTTCAATGGTTCAGAAATTCACCCATTCTCTTAGTGCTTTCTTCAAATATCTTAATCACTTCATTATGTTATTGTAACATCTTCACTTCATTTCTCAGTTTCTCATTTTATTCTTTCAATACACCAGTATCATCTATTCTTTTTTCAAGTTCATTATTCACCCAATTAGCCTCATGATTCATAGAAACCACTTGATTGGTGATCTCAAAGTAGTATTCAGTAAGTTTAGATATCTCAATTTCTTTCTCTTGTAATTTTTCAGTCATCTATCTATTGTCATCAACAACCATGTTTCTATCTTGTTCATCTTTCTTTGCACCATTCAATACTTCAACCATTCTAACCATTTGTGTATCTTGTCCGATCTCTAGTGCTTTCACTTGTTTAGTAAGTTGCTGATTTCTCTCAGTTATCTTTGATATTATTCCTTCTGATGCATCAGATATGCTACCAGATTTAGATCTAGATGTGTCAAATGGGTCATGAATCTCTTCTTTATGATAATCAATCTCATGACAATAAATTTCCATGTCCTTTCTCTTAATCAACATCTCCCTAAGTTTCTCTTTAGGTTCCTAATATTGTTTGACATAGATATGCAGTTGTAACTTCTCATTCTCAATAGTTTTGTCAAGTGTATGCCTCTCCATTGTAAGATATTTTCTCTTTAGCTATTAAACCTTCAAAATAAGAGAACAAGCTCTGATACCAAGTGTTGGCCCAATGTTAAGATAATGGAAAGGATGTATACTGAGAGGGGAGGGGTGAATCAATACCCTTAAAAAATTTTAAACAAATATTTTCTATCACTATACTGTATTAACCGACTGAGTAGATTTCTTAATCCAAACATATAGTATCAATGCTGAAATGTAAATGCATGTAAAATAAACATAACACATACAAACAATTAAGTACTCTTGACACTAGTATTTTGGTATCGCACAAAACCCCTTTTAGAAGGTAAAAATTGCAGTGGTGATGAGACCCACAAAACTTCACTACTGCAGTAATAAAGGTAGCATGTTAAAGCTTTACAAAATGATCACTTATGATGATCTTACCTTGTTAGGAGTAACAAAAAGATCGACTAGATCTACCCCATGTGAGGATTTAGCAACACAATGTATGTGTGCACTTAGTTAAGAGATTTACAAATAGACTGTTAAGTCTACTCTGTCAAGAGATTTAATTATCTATTACAATTGTTAGAGAGTAACAGAAAGTTGATCTGAAACATATACAATCTCAAAATTGTTGATACAGATCCATTAATTTCATTCAAAACATATCACCTCAATGTGAATGATAATACCTTCTCTCTTCTTCTCGATAGCCTTGCCTTAGTTTTGTAAACTCAATACTGCAATGTGGTCTCTGTCCTTGAATCCCTTGTCTGATCTCTGATGTGTGTAGTATGGTGGCTACTTGATCATTTCTTGATAAACATATGTACATAAAAAATTGACATCTATACAATTATATATCAAAATGATATGACCTAATTAGGGTTCAACTATTACATCTTTACCCTAAGATCAACAGTTACAAAATTTACATTGATCAAATAAACATAGGAGAAATAAAAAATAAATTATGGAAATCCATAATTATTGTCCTCCTCAATCGTGTAAATTTTTATCTAGGTTGGCTCAAAAGTTGTTACTTAGATTACTCTGTCATAACAAACTTTTATGTGGACTCTATTCCACTCGATTAATGTTGTTCCTCGGTGCTTAGTGTATACTGTGTATCTCAGTTATACTATCATTCGGTTATGATTTTGTAGCTCGGTGTTGTCTGTGCTTAGTATAGTCTGATTATTCGGGTATCACTGTACTCGGTTAACTGTGGGCGTGATCATTTCTCTCGGTTAACTCTGCACTTTGGTGATATAAACTGATTGTCTTTTGTTGACTTTGTCACCAACTGTCTATTATGTCTGCTTGATAACTAATGACAAATTCAATGTGAAATTGGAGTAACAATTTAATCACTTTGATAGAAGTGAGCCTTGTTAGAGGGCTTATATCATTCCATTAGAATGTCACCTTCATTAAAGGATCTAACAATATGACTATTAGGTCAACCTTTGTTAAAAGGATTTTGCAACTGATACAATGGTTAGAAAGTAATAGAAAATTGTGATCTAAAACATATAACTCACTTTATAAATATAGATCCAATTATAGCTCAAATTCTAATTCACTGACTGACCTTCATTGTCATCTCTTTTACACAAATATGCTTGGAAATCCTTCAAGCAATCACCACTATGCAGTCTTGTACTCCTCTCTTTAGCCTTCTCTTACTTCTACTTAGATTTTTCCAATCAACTAAATTATCCTCATACCACACACACATAACCTATAATTAGGCTAATCTTATACCTCTCTGATCAAGTAGCTTGATCTATTGTCACTTAATCATCATCGTAGACCTTAGGGATAGGTCAGATCCAACGAATCCTTCAAACATTTCATTTCCATCTACATTGTAGAATACATCCTGAAACTCATTCTTGAATCCATACATAAAATGTCTAAACATATATTAAATTCTCATTTAATCCTCCACAATAATCATCCTTATCTTAAATACGCTTCACATATCCCAAGAAAATCAACTATGTTGTCTAGGATCTCAAATCTCTCTCAAACTATCAAAATACTGACACTTAGTCAATATAGTGTTCTTCTGCTTGGTTGTTACTAGATAACTCAATAATTCTCTAACACTCTAAAAATACTAATGCTTAGTCGACACTAAATTTTCTTGACATATACTGTCGCTCTGTCGATACTCATATAACTCGGCATTACTCAGCACATACATAAGTTTCTTAATCTTCTGCTCTATTACTCGATTAAGACTAATCTTGTAGTCATCCAAAATTCACTTAGACTTAAGATAAACAATATATTACCTTGTCAAGGTGTGATCTCATCAAGTACCCATTGTATTTTCACATAACTCAACCATTTCACTAGGTCGTCTTGTTATCTCTTCTTTTCAAATCTTCTTCATCAATCAATTGATATGGCAGTTTACAAGATACAAACTATCTTACCAGTTAAGGTTTGACATCAATGGAAATATAACAATTGTTTCAATTGTAGTTTCCAAAAATACGTGCCTAGGTCCTGCAGTACCTCAAGTGTAGAGGAATTCAATCATATTTGATTGATCATATTCATTGGCCAGATCAAGTGATAAGTTTATAGAAGGAACTTATCATTATCCTAGAATTTCTCAATGAGTTGATTTGGGAACCAACACAAAAAATTTGCAACTTCCACACGTATGTCTTTTACTTCTACTTCATCAAATTTTGTGATTAAAGAAAAACATATATGCTCATGCTTCATACCTTCTAGAAATTTTCTTCTATCAACTAGACATATTCTTGCATTACTGCATACCTTTTCCCTTGTTTCCTTCAACGACTTCTCCTTGACTCAGACTCCATCCTTTGTTCGAGAATAGGTGTTTGCATACCCATCATGTATTGTATAATGAATGAATTTCCATGGTATTCCTAACAACACATGACAAAAATACATATGCATAATATCACATAATACATCATCATGATAATTTTAAATTTTGAACTTTATTAGACATTGTTCATTGACTTAAGCCTTATGGTCTTTCTGTAACAAACCAATCCGATAGGGGTTTGGATAGCTCCTTCTCTCTAAATACAAATTATTAACCATTTCCTATGAAATAAGGTTATTAGTACTACCACCATTTATAATGACATCACAAAATTTACCATTACACTTACATCTTGTGTGAAACAAATTCTTCCTTTGCATTGGTTCCTTCTCATTTTTCAGAAAAGGTCTTCTAGTAATAAGAATCTTTCCTCTTTTAGCATCTTCAGAATGTGAAGAATCAACATCCTTGTCTACATGTGAAACTTGTTCATTTCCCTTTGGTCGTATACTATGCCCTTCTTCTCCAGATTGGAAACATGTTCCATGAAAACATCCTCTTCCTAATCTTCTTTGTCTTTCTCTTCCTCTTTCATCACCAATATTTTGATAGCAAGGATGATATGAACTATTTCCCCTATCATTTTGACTACTACTTGAGTTATCATTCCTCTTTTGGACTTCATTTTGGCCTCTATAAGATTGTCCACCAAGCTTTCCACCAAAACCTCTTCCATTTTGTCACTATAACATTTAGGGTCAAATTTTGATGCCAATTTGCGATGACACTACCATTTGTGTGTGATTTTTGTGTTTTTTTTCATGTACCTCTGATGCTGTCGTAACAGTGACTGTATGGTCAGAATTGCGACACTTGCATGATTATAAACAAAAAAGAAATAAAAAGAAAGGCTCATTTCTAATTTAGCACGAAGAGGGCCTAACTGTGGAAGATTGGAATCTTCGTATATGGTAGCACGACTTGATCAGGTAGGAATCCAAGCTTTGTATTCTCATTAACTCAATTTCATTTTGATGGCATTTGTTGAGTTAATGGCACAATATGAATGTTATTTCTGGCATTGTTGGCATTGTTAATACTCGAAATGTCTTGATGAATCACGGGCTACAAGCTAAGGCATCATGCATTGTTTATGAGCTCACTGTTTAATACTAACATTGTTTACATCTTTGCATTTTGAATGCTTGATGACCCGCAAGCTTTGAAAGCTAGGGCATCATTGCTATTACCTTCAAGGAATTGTATGAAGTGTTTGATCTCTCTTTATTTGTTTTGTTGTTGATATTCACTATGTGGTACTCCCTGTTTATGATCATTTCATGAGGAAATATCTCGATGGCTCGCAGGCTACAAGTTACAGCATCATGAATTGTTTATTAGCTCAATGTTTTATACTGGCATTGTTTAAATCTTTTCATTTTGAATGCTTGATGACCCATGACCTTTGAGAGCTAGGGCATCATTTCTATTACCTTCAAGGCATTGTGTGAAGTGTTTGATCTCTCTTTATTCATTTTTTGTTGATATTCATTATGTGGTACTCCTCGTTGATGATCATTTCATGAGGAAATGTCTTGATGGCTCACAAGTTGCAAGCTAGGGCATCATGCATTATTTATTAGCTCACTATTTAAGACTGGCATTGTTTACATCTTTGCATATGGAATGCTTGATGACCCAGGAGCTTTGAGAGCTAGGGCATCATTGCTATTACCTTCAAGGCATTGTGTGAAGTGTTTGATCTCTCTTTATTTTTTTTGCTGTTGATATTCACTATGTGGTACTCCCTGTTTATGATCATTTCATGAGGAAATGTCTTGATGGCTCACGGGCTGCAAGCTAGGGCATCATGCATTGTTTATGAGCTCACTGTTTAATACTGGCATTCATTTACATCTTTTCATTTGGAATGCTTGATGACCTGTGAGATTTGAGAGATAGGGCATCGTTGCTATTACCTTTAAGGCATTCTGTGAAGTTTTTGATATCTCCTTATTTGTTTTTTTGTTGATATTCACTATGTGGTACTCCCCTTTTATGATAATTTCATGAGGAAAAACATGGTATCTTATTTCCTTTATGTAGCATTCTTCTGAGTGCGCATGTCCTGTAGCATGGTTTTTCTTTCAGAAGTGTATGGATTGACTACGCACATGCATAATTGTAGATGAGGATCAGTATTAAGATGCTATTCATTGCTTAGATCATCTTGATCTAACCCCCATCTCTCTTTTCTTTGCAAGTTCGGGATCACGTAGGAGCACGCTAGATTCATAGTCAGGTCAAAAATTCATTACTTCAGGCAATGTCTGGTACCCTTATTATTTATGTTCATCCTCTTATGTATGCATGTACTCTTGCATATTCTTCTAAAAGTTCGCTATGCTCACAGCAGCACAGATAATTTTATCTTTCAGTTCCTTTCCTTGTATAGTATATACATGTTATTTGGCATATATATAGTATATACATGTAATCTTTAGATGCAGAATTTTTTTTCCTTTACATGTATCTTTTCATGAAATGAACACAAATTAAACAAGATCATCTAATAATGCAAACTAGGGTACTGTAGTCACTCATCTAGTAATTAGGTTACCAATGTACAATGAGGTAACTATTTGTATATATATCAAACCATGAAGATGATGCTTAGGAGATAGTGGAGATAGAGGAATATGTGAAAGATCTAAATGCTTTGAAAAATAAAAAATCCTAAGGCTTTCAAACACCTAGGAGCCTATAATAAATTAAAATGGAAGAAGATAGGTCCATGTATGATCTTAAGGAATTTTTTATCTAATGCCTACGAAGTTGAATTTCTAGAGGGTATAAATATCTCACTTGTATTCAATGTCAGTGATTTGTATAAATAGTATGAAGGAGAGATTAGTATCTCACTTGTATTCAATGTCAGTGATTTGTATAAATATTCAAATTTGGAATAATTGTTGAAATTCTTCCGCATGTAGTGTATATTTCTTCATGTTTAATAGGTTGTAACTCAAATTCTAAATGTTATTGAACTCAAATAATTGTTAAAAATATATTTGTGAGTTACTATGCTTCTTGGTGCATGTTTGGACATATCCATAGACACAATAACTCTTGGGTGCGTGTGTATGCATATATGTATGTGTATTTATGTTTATATATGTATATGTATATTTATAT
>MU223568.1:0-11926 GCA_018584345.1 Thuja plicata | reverse complement strand
GAAAATATGAGTTTAATCTAAAATGCAAATGCAAAATTAATCTAAATGAATTGCCATGAATGCATGAGAGAAGAAGACAAGAAGAGAGAAGTTGCAATATCCAAGCTCAAGTGCTCAAATTCTCCTCTAAAATTGCTCTCCAATCCTACAACATAACAATAAACTAAAGAATGTGTGTTTTTATTATTATGCAAATGAGAAGGAGAGGCTTCCTTATAAAGAGCAATGGACAGTGGAGATTAAGAGGTAAAAAAAAGAAAATAAAGCAATGGTGGAGATTAAATCTTAGTTGATCCATGTGCTTTAAATCTTCAAAAGGCAAGATCAAAGGGCTATGATTAAGAGGAAAAAATCCCACCACTTAGGAAGATGTAGAGAAAAAAAGATTTTTATTTATTTTTTTATTTGATTTATTTCTTTTTTATCTAAAAGAGAGCTTTAAGTGGGGATTTTATTTATTTAAAAGAGGAATTTTCTTTTAATTAAATAAGATAAGATTATTTAATTAAAAGAGGGATATTAATTAAATAAGATAAAATCATTTAATTAAAAATGGATATTTTAATTAAATAAGATTATTTCATTTAAGAGATATTTTCTTTTATTTAAATAAGATTATTTCATTTAATAAAAAAAGATGTTTTCTGTTAATTAAATAGTATTATTGAAAAAATGATCAAACCTCAGGAAATATTGAAATAATTAAATTAATTAGGATTTGATCAAGGAAATTGATTTGAATTGAAAATGTTGCAAAGCATTGATTCAGGAATTTGATAAATTGATTATGATAATTTGATAAATTGAAGAATGGGGGCCCATAGTCTAGGCGACCATTTTAGGGTGCATACATTTGCCCCTCTTTGACTAATGTGTGATCTTTATGGGAACATATGTAGTCAAAGAATGCAATTGAAGTGTGAGATCGATTTGGGATCACAAAACAACACAGACGTGTGACCTTCATGGGAACACATCAGGACAAAGATAAGCAGATTGAAAAAAAGACAAGGTCAATACCGTTGTAAATAAGTAATTGACATGTCCGAGATAAGAATCTCAAGCAAGGTTGCCCCAAGTAGAACAAATGATAGGATTGATAAATCTAAATTAAAGATTGAAGTTTGATAGGTATTGCCCCCTCGTAATCGAAATTGAAATGAGATAGAGGAGAAACAACAAATTGATAAATTTGATCAAACCGAACTAAAGATAAGGTTCTTGATGTAAGATGAGAGATATAAGGATCACAGAACCAAGGTTAATCATCAAGCATGAAATATTATTCCCCAAGGTTGAATTAGAAGAAAAGAAGTGGGGTGAAAGCGAATGGAAGATAGAAGTTTGGAAGAAGTGGAAAGAAATGGAGAGAAGAAGGAGAATTTTGCCCCAAAATTAATCAATTGTTTAAGATAGAAAATTTTGATTGAGATCACGAAAGAAGATAAGGAAATGAAGATCAAACATGACCACAATTTATTAAAATTCCACAAGAAAGATGAAGGAAAACCCTCACAAACTCATAATGCAGCCTAAAAATGCAAACTAACATGAGGTCTAAAAATGCAAGCTACATGAAAATGCAAAGGTGTACTTGCAATAGAGCAACTGTAACATAGGACTTTGTGTTCCTCGTTTATTAGAGAATGTTAAGAAACTTATTTTCATCATTGGGCCATTATTAATGGACATTGGAAAATCACACAATCATCACTAGTCACAAGCACAACTATGAAGATATAAATGCAATTTATATCAGATTGAAATGTGGAAAGATTCTAACATAAGCATCAAAGACATAAAGGTCAAGATGACTTCGATGTTAGCTTACCCAATTTAATGTAGAAAAAACATGCTCACATCAAGACATAGAGGCCAGGATGACCAGAAGAACTGTTGTGCAAAAACAGTTAAGCATAAAGCAAATAAAAATATGCCCATGCCCCAAGTCCTCTAACTATGCATCACGGAGAAACTTATTAGACAAGGACACTCGACAAAAATCAATAATAGTCAACACACAAAGTAAAGCTCATGACATAGCTCAAGCATTAAGTGTTGTGTTTAAAAATTTCAGTGTGTTAACTGATACTAAGTTCCAAGGATAAGGATTGAATGCTTGCAAGAAGGTAAGATCACATGACAAAACTGGGTAAGACCAAACCGATAAGTGTTGAAAAACATAGTTTGGGTGGTGTTGAAAAACACCGTTTGGGAGGTGTCCTAAAGACTAACGCATCCAAGAGACCAACGCTAACATAGTTGTGCCCCCTAGACAAAGACAAAGACCAATTCCAGACCAAGGCAAAAATGACAAGGCATGATGGAGAAAGGCTAAGTTTTGAGGACATGCACTAAGAAACAGGGGTGCAAAGGCCTCAAGTAGTGCCCGTTTCTAGGTTTTCACTATTTGGATTTTATTACAATTTTTTTCTTCTTTTTTTCAAGAATTTTTATAAAAAAAATTTTGAATTTTTGCTACCAAGGCGCCTGTTTCCAGGTTTTCACCAAGGCACTTTTTCTATTTTTTTGAATTTTTTATATTTTTGGAATATATAATTTTTTTGAAGATACATCAAAGCACCTATTGCTAGGTTTTCACTAAGATGATCATTTTTTCAGGACATTTTCTGATTTTTAGAATTTTTGACAATATATCATTTTTTTTTATTTTTTCAGGATCAATAATTATGTAGAAAGGATACCCCCAGACAGAATGGGCATCAAGGATAGAACTTCTTCAGGTGCAAGACATTGATAGGCTCAGGGAGCTGCTCTCCCTTTTCTGTAGATAATAAATAAGCACCTGACCCAAAAGTTGCTGTAATGATGTAAGGTCCAAGCCAATTAGGTTCAAATTTGTCATTTTGATCTCTATGTTGTTGATTCTTGGGATTTTCATGTAGGAAAATATCTCCTACTTGGAAATATATAGGGGGAACCTTTTGGTTGAAGGCTTTGGATATGTGCTTTTGATAAACCCTCATATGGTAAAATGATGCTTGACGTTTCTCATCTAAAAGTTCTAACTCTTGAAGTCTCATGGTGTGGTAGTCTTCATCTGTAACTAGACCTTTGAGGGAAACTCTAAGTGAAGGAATCTCAACCTCCAAAGGTAACACTGCATCAGCTCCATATGCAAGGGAAAAAGGAGTAGCCCCAGTAGGAGTATGAATACTCATTCTATAGGCCCACAAAGCTAGATTTATCTGTAAGTGCCAATCTCTTCCATTCTTACAGATTGTTCTATGTAAGATTTTAAGAATGGTTTTGTTTGATGCCTCTACTTGACCATTTCCTTGCAGGAAGTATATGGAGGACCAATGTTGTTTAATCTTGAATTTCTTGTAGAGTTGTTTAAGGTCCTTATTTTTGAACTGGCCTCTGTTTTTAGTGATAATCTCGGAAGGCACTCCATATCGATAGATGATATGGTTCAAAATGAATAGAGAGACTGTCTTGCCTGAGGCAATAGAAAGTGGGACAACTTCTACCCATTTAGTGAAGTAATCAATAGCAGTGATAATAAACTTGTGTCCACCTGATGAGTTGGGATGAATCTTCCCAACAAGATCAAAGGCCCAGCGCTGAAATGGCCAATGAAATATAGAAGGAATGAGCTCCCTGCCTGGAGCATGTATCAGGTTACCATGTTTTTGACACTTTTCACATGTCTTTGCAAAAGCTACTACATCAATTTGCATCGTAGGCCAATAGTACCCTACCCTAAGCAACCTCTGGTCCATGTAAAGACCATTGGAATGTCCCTCACAAATGCCCTCGTGGATGTCAACTAACACTTTGTCAGATTCTTCCTTTTCTAAGAATCTAAGAAATGTTCCATCTAGACCCCTCCTATACAAATTACTAGTGATAAGGGAATGGTGAGAGGCATTTCAAGTAAGGTTTCTATGTTCAGATCGGTTAAAGGTTTCAAGAATAATTCCATCATGAAGGTATGAGTAAATGGCACCATAACGGGATGAATCATGACCAACAAAGGTACAAATGACATGGATTTCTTGAGAGTCATATATAGGGTGATGTAGATCTTCCACAAGGAATTCAAATCTTGATTCATGTTTCTCTAACTGAAGGAGTGAAGCAAGTGTAGCCATAGCATCAGCTACTTTGTTTTCTGCTCTATGGATTTGCAGAAACGTGACAAATGTGAAGTAGCATTTCAAAGAATCAACCATTTTCTTGTAAGGTACTATTTTCTCATGTTTTGTTTGATATTAATCATTAACTTGGTTGATTATCAGCTATGAATCCCCATAGATGTGTAACTCTATGATTCTCCATTCTATGGCCATCTTAAGTCCATTTGTTAAAGCTTCATACTCAACAATGTTGTTTGTACATGGGAACAATAATTTATAAGACTTAGGGATCGTGTACCCATGAGGAGAAAAAAACAACACACCAACTTCTGAACCATTTTGCATAAAGGATCCATCAAAGAACATCTTCCATGTTATTTTAGTCATATACATGAGGTGATCATCTAGGAAGTCAACTTGAATAGGTACATTATCTTGTATTAGGAAATCAACCAATTGATCTTCTATGGCTTTACGCTCAATGTACTCTATGTCAAACTCTGAAAGGATCATCATCCATTTAACAAGTCTACCTATGAGGGCGGCCTTACCTAGTAAATACTTGAGTGGATCTATTTTTGCCATGAGGTGTATAGTGTGTGCAAGCATGTAATGTCATACCTTTTGGGAAGCAAACACAACTACAAGGCAAGATTTCTCAATGCTGGTGTAGTTAACCTTATATGAAACAAGAGTGTGGCTAATATAGTATATTGTTGTTTCTTTCCCATTTTCATCAAGTTGGGCTAGTAATTCCCCCAAGGAAGATTCTATCACTGAAATGTATAGAATAAGTGGTTTCCTTGGGATAGGAGGCATTAAAATGGGAGTATTTTCCAAGTACTTCTTGATTTGATCTATACTCATTTGAAAATCCTCACTCCAAACACATTTGACTCCTTTGTGTAAGTTCTTATTAAAGGGTTGAGTTCTATTTGCCAACTGTGAAATGAATCTCCTTATAGATTGAAGACGTCCTTGAAGACTCCTCATTTGAATAATGTTTCTAGGTGGCATATCTATAATTGCTTTGACCTTCTCAGTGTCTACCTATATTCCTCTTGCTGAAATGATGAATCCTAGAAGTTTTCTAGAGGTGACTCCAAATGCACACTTTTTAGGAATTAACCTTAGTCAAAATTGTTCCATGCAATCTAGAATTACTTCTAAATCATCTAAGTGTGTGTCTCTTTGTTTAGACTTGGCCAAGGTCTCATCCACATAATCTTCCATGTTTTTATGCATCATGTCATGAAAAATGGTTTTCATAGCTCATTGATAGGTGGATCCTGCATTTTTAATCCAAAAGGCATAACGTTCCAACACTAGGTACCCCATGCACAAGTGAATGCAATATTTTCTTGATCTTCAGGAGTTATATTAATCTGATTGTTTCTAGAAAAACCATCCATCAAGGAATAAATCTCATAACCTGAAGTCATATCCACTACCATGTCTATATTGGGAAGTGGAAAGTCATCCTTTGGGCATGCTCTATTGACATCTTTAAAATCTATGCAAACTCGAATGGATTTGTCATGTTTGGAAACTAGTAGAATATTTGATATCCATTTAGCATAGGTGATAGCTCTTATGAATTTTGCACCAAGGAGTTTCTCCAATTCTTCTTTTACCAGGAGCGCTATGTGAGGATGCATCTTTCTCAATTTTTGTTTAATTTGTTTGACACCCAGAGCTATGGACAAGTGATGCATGATAAGATTAATGTCCAACCCTGGCATATCTGAATAAGTCCATGCAAAATTGATTTTCTTTTTCTGTAAGAACTTAGTGTAAGCTTCTTTTTCTTAAGGTGACAAGGACTCAACTAAGTGTACTATTTGTGGAGCCTCATCTGTACCCAAATTAACTACTTGTGTTGGTTCAATAAGCACTAAATATCTATCTTGAAAGTAACTAGGGAGATGATCAAGTACCTCATCCTTAGGTGCTTCAGAGAGGTTTTCACCTTTGGATACGTCATTTCTTTTTACTTTTTTTGGTTTTGACATCGCCACACAGTGGTTTTCACCATCAGAACTCTTATTCTTTTTATTTTGTGACTAAGGTACATGATGTCTGGCTCTGTCATGCTGGTAGCTGGTTCACAGGTGGAAGAGACTATGGGTTCAATGACATTTAAGTAACAGTCCATCTCATAATCATTTTGAAATGTTAAGATCTTAGGTTCTTAATAGCGTTGGGACCAATCAATGAGGTCAGGATGAACAAGAGGCAAGTCAATGACTGGTTCAAGGTTATAAATGTGAATGATATTATCGCTGGTGATTGAAGAGTCAGAGTCCATCAAGTATCCGTCTAAGCTACCCAAATCAGGATTCATCCTAACAAGTGAAGAATCATCCATTAAAGAAACATGTGGGTTCAAATCCTCTAATCCTACACATGACTCATTGGCTACCTCGGGTTGAGAACTATAAGTGTGAACAAAATCAATATCTCTATCAATTGTTGAAGACTCTGAGAAAGAGTCCCATTCATACTCATGTAAACTTGTGTCTGAACTGCAACTAGGATGCTTACACCATGAAGGTTTGGGACATCTTGATGTGGAAGGTCCAGTGTCACCTTCTCTTTTCATTAAATGAACAAGATTATTTATTTGATGTTCTCTGAAAGGATCTTCTACATCTGATTCATCTTGTTCTAAGGTTGCAATTGTCTCATGAATGACTAGACTATTTGAATCTCCCGAAAGGAGATTAGTGGAAGGGACCCAATCTTCACACATATCTTGCTGATTTGTCAAATTAGGAACATATACTAGTTCATCCTCACTATCTGACTCATCAAAGAGAGGATTAGTGTGCTTTTTGTAATTCTCAAATCCTAGGCCAACCGGATTCTTAGACTTGCATCCAAAAAGAGCATGACCAAGCGGTTCGGATCTAGCATCCAGATTGTGATTAAGAGGGCCATATCCGGGATAGCCCATCTGTCTGAAAAAATTATACCCTCTTCTATAAGTCTTAGGAGAGGGAGAGAAGTTCTCATTATGCATGTATTTTTCTTCTCTATAGATCTAGTCTCTAACAAATGCCTCCTCTTTCTCATCTTGGATAGGCATTGATGACTCTACAAATGTTCCAAATAAATTCATAGCTGAAGAGGAAGGTTTATTTTCTTGTGAAGGCTTGCCATAAGACCTAGGAAAAATTGGTAATGTTGTGAGGGAGTTGATTTGATACCCCCCATGCCAAGATCTATCATTTTAAGCTTGTCTTTGCATTCAGCTAAGGTAGCATCAAAATCTTCTGCTTCTCTATTGAGGGGAACATGAGCCCCTGCTGAAATTGAATAAACAGATAAAGTTTTACCCCCAGGTATACAAATCTCTATTCCATTGTAGGGGAGCTTAACATATTGATGGTAAGTAGATGACAATGCTTGCATATCATGAATCCATGGTCTACCAAGTAAGATATTGTACGCAAGAGGACCAGGATCAACTACTTGGAAAAAAATGTCTTTTTCAATAGGACCAATCCTAATAGGAAGGATGACCAATCCTTTGAAACTTCTTTCTGCCTCATCATAGGCTTTGATAGTGATCTTCTTTCTAGTATCTATGACTTCTTCTAAATAAACCAACTTCTTAAAAATACTCAAAGAACAAATATTAAGCCCAACACCCCCATCTATCAACATGCGCCTGACACGGGTTTTGTGGATCATGACCTCAATATGAAGGGCGATATTGTGCAGGTGACTCAAATATTTATCATCATCCTTTGAAAAGGTAAGGTAATGAGGGCTAGAAATATGGTTAACCATGTTATAGAATTGATCAATGTCTAAGTTGTTGGGGATGTTCGTCATACGCAAAGCATCCTCAAGGACTTGCTTATGTCTTGGGGACATCTCTAAGAGCTCAAATATGGAAATATGCGTTGGGGTTCTTTGTAACTGATCAACAAGGTTGTAACTTGACTTAAGATCAACTTCCAGTTTTAAGGTGACATTATTGGATGCCACTTGCTTTGGTTTACCTGGTTGACTTGAATTGGGTCCTCTAATGGCAATGGTACCTTGACTTCGTGTGACAACAATAAGAGTTTGGGATGACATTCTAAAGTTAGGACCCCTTAGCACCACAACGGGTTCTTCATCAAAGATAGGAGGAGAGTCCATGCCTAGATCATAACCATAGGGATCTCTACCCCTCATCATGTTGACATTTTCTTCTACAACTTAAAGCATGTTGATAGTATTATCCGCATCTGTGTAAGTATAATTGACCTCAGCCTTGCCATTCTTAGGTTTAGAGGTTTCCCCCTTCTCATACTTGGGAAATGGTTCTTTGAATTCCTTATGATCGGCATTGGTGTTCAATCCATCTATCTTAAGCTTTCCATTATCAATGAGATCTTGAATAAGATGCTTGAGTTTGTAGTAGTTTTCAATATCGTGTCCAATGCCATTATGAAACTTGCAAAAAGCTTTCTCATCCCACCAATGTGGCTTAACATCAGGTATATAATGTTTCGCAGGATCTTGAGGATGTGCAAGGTTGTTAGCAATAATTCTTTTCAAGATATCCTCATACAAATCACCAAGTCTTGCAAATTGATGTCTCTCTTTCTTAGGTCTATCTTGGTATCTTGGCTTGTTCTCTTGTTGATTAGATGCATTGAGTTCCATGGCTTGAACAACACTAGAAAAGTGGAGAACCGCTTGATCTTTGGGTTGAGAGGAGTCCACAACCCCATCGTTAACCACTTGTTTGTTCCTATTCCAATGTGAATTCTTCCCTTTATCCTTGTTAGGGTTGTTATTTTGACCATTTTTGTTGTTGTTTCCATGTTTGGTCAAAATTCCATGTTATTTTAAAACATCTTCAATCCTACATGTGGTTTCAACCATGGTGTCAAAGGAATAAAAAACCATCTTCCTAACTTCATACCGCATTTCGGGAACCAAGTTACTAACAAGGATATCAATCTTTTCATTTTTAGGAATGGTTCTAGAGTAGTGAGAGAATTGTCATCTCCACCTTTGAAAGAAAGTAACAAAGGATTCCCCTTGATTTTTCTTTAAATTTCATAAGTCCAACATGGTGATTGATCTTGAAAGATTATATGCAAAGTGTTGAAAAAATCTATGGACAAGCTCTTTGAAAGTCTTAATGGGGGGGGTTATGTTGGTGAACCATTCCATCGCTTGACCCTTAAGACTCCTTGGGAACAATCTTATGAGGTACGAGTCATCTTTATGGAACTCAAAACTTGTGGTATAAAAATGGTGCACATGATCATGTGGATCTCCATTCCCATCATATTTGTCATATTGAGTAATTTCAACCTTTCTAGGGAACTCTTTCATGTTAATACTTTTGTTAAAGGGATTAGGAAAAATTGAATCCAGTGAGAATGAATTCTTGGGTGTTAACATCTTCTCCATCATGTTCTTAAGTTGTTTGATTTCCTCTTCTTGAGATGGACCTTGCTTCTTAATATTTTTGTCCACATCAAAGTTGTAAGGGACTCTAGCATGCTTGTTGATTAAAATCTCTAGGAACTTATCCTTGTTTTTCTCTAAATATTTCTCCACATACTGTTAGAAAAGTGGTTCTTGTTGCATTTTCATGAAGTCCTGGGAGGTGAGGTCAAAACTTGAGCTACTATCCCCATATTGAGAACCATGATGAGCACATTGAGATGGTTGTCTTGAGTTCCTAGGAGGTGTTTGTCTCCTATAATGATCATGTCTTGGGGCCCTTCTTCCTCTAGGGCTAGGAGATCATGAAGGTGTTCTTGAACATCTTCTACTTTGGGGAGTCTTAGGAGGGGTGGATGGAGGAGAGCTATTGCCACCACCAACATGCATATTGTTGAATTGATCATTGTATTGTTGGGCCAAGAATCTGTCTTGCTCTTCTTGGTAGACCTTCCTTTCCATTTCCAACAAATTTTGTCTTTCCAATTCTAGGATTCTAAATTTCTCTTCCTTTTCAACTTGTTCATCTAGGAAGGCTTTCTTTTCACACTCAATCCTCTTAAGTCTTTTACTCATGTACCTTGAAGATGTTTTGAGCGGTAAACTTGGTCTTGAATTTCTAAACAAGTTGTTTGTATAGGTTGCATTAACATGAGTGTCATAAAGTTCATCTCCTTGGTTCTCATGTTGTGATAAATCATCGTGATAAGCTTTCCTCTTACCTCTCTCAGCCCTTTGGTGTGCATCTAGATATCTAGTTGAGATAAGGGGTGAGACTGAGAAACTACCATGAGAGGAACCACCAAATGAAATAGCATCTCTATGCTTCGCAAATATGTCATCAAGGCATTTATCCATGTCTTCCCTCTCTCGTCAAGTCAATGTGTAACTCATATTCATAGAAGAGTGAGAATATGCTAAGGGGGTACCCAAATCACTAAGGTGATTCTTGGAATCAAACCACACTTTCGAGTTGTTCCTAGGTGATTGATCAAATATGTGTTCTTTTCCCTTATGTTTTTGGCAAGTTTGAACTAAGGGTAATTGGTTAAAGACCACTTGAGGTCATTTTCCTTGATTTACTTGATATCTTGTTGTAACTAGAATGAAAGAAAAGGTACTAGGTGATAGGACGACCCTAATAAACATTGGTACCAAACTAGGATAGTAAAAGCACTCACTTGTCCAAAAGAGAGGTGATAAGGTAGAATTTTGCAAGAGCCATAAACCAACACAACCACAAAGGTGGCCAATAAATGGGTGAATACCCTAACACATATGGATCAGGAGGATTATTTACCGAAGTTATATTGATTGAATTTGAATTTTGTATGGAAGTGAATGGAAAAGAGATTACTAAGACTCTCCAAGTGTGTTATCAAAGGATCTAAAGGTTTATCTTCTCAACAAGGACAGTTTCTAGCTCACTAACTCCAAGCAAGGTCACTTGTGAAACCAAAGATTACTAGTTAAAGAGGTCAAAACACAAGAATCCAAAGTGTAAAAAGACTTCTAACAGTGGGGTAAGTGACCTAATCTGATCTGGATCAACCCAGGAAGACTGAAAAATGACGGGATAGAAAAATGAGCAAGTTGAAAGTTTGACACTTAAGAATGTAGATTTGTTGATCATTTTGGTGTTTGTCTTAATGTTTGGGTGTATTTTTTGATCTTTCACTAATGCAAGACACATCAAGAAAATTTTTTGTTGTAAAAGAAACAGCCACATCACAACCTAGGTAAGCCAGGACAATATCTGTTGAATTCCCACTTGAACCAAAGTTCAACCATGCTTACTCATAGCGGACAACTTAGAAGCTTGGAGGCACGGGATCCTCCTTACATGTGCACTCACTTCTCAGGAACACCAAGCTTCGAATCCCAAGAGAATTTCTTCCCAAAGGACTATTGTCTCTACTAAGAGCCGTGAAAATGTGGGACATCTTAGTCGATCTCTGACCTTCTGCGCCAATAGATAGAGGGTTTTTGGTCACTAAAACAAAGTTTGTAGTCAAGGCATCCGGGTGATCCCACAATAGTGGGTTACACTTTTTGGGAGGAAGGAATTCATCCTGAAAAGCGTGACCCACTAAAACAACTCTGTTTGTTTCGATCGAAAATGCCAATTACTTTCGATCGAAATAGACAAACTTCCGATCGAAAGTACCTAAACTAGGTACTTTCGATCGAAAGTAACCTAGTTACTTTCGATCGAAAGTAACTAGGTTAGTTTAGCGGAAAAAACCGCCGAAACAGTCATTGTGACTGTTTCGGCTCGGGTGAAAGCAACAGCGACTGTGGGGCATCCGTTTCATCAAACGGCAATACATCAGGTTTTCCACGTTTCTACTTTCCATATTTGATTA
>MU223567.1:4978324-5003505 GCA_018584345.1 Thuja plicata | reverse complement strand
GAGAGAGAGAGAGAGAGAGAGAGAGAGAGAGAGAGAGAGAGAGAGAGAGAGAGAGAGAGAGTTCCTACTCCCTCTCTCTCTATAGTTCTTACTCTCTCTCCTACGTATTATTGTTATACTATAAATATTGATAAATAATTAATACTAATATTGTACTATTATAAAATAGAGAAATTTAATTAATAATATAATACTAATATTTAAATAATTATATAATACTAATATTTAAATAGTTATATAATACTAACGTTTAAGAAATTATATAATACTAATATTTAAATAATTATATAATACTAATGCTATTACCATCTAATATTAATATTAAAACAAATGAAATTTATAATATATAAACTAAAACTCATAAAATTGAAAAAACTTGAATCATAAAATTTTGAAATCAAAATGTTGTATTTGGGCGGGAGATATAATATATTTGATAATATCAGATATATGATTAGGCTTGGTAGTTGCTTTAGGTTTTGGCTTTCCAATGCCAAACGTGGTTGGTCAACCCAAATGATGTGTTAACCATATTTCCTCTGATTTACAGACTTAGACAATGTAGCTGACAACCTTTTTTCACCCAAAATTGATGAAACAAAAAGGGTTTCTTAAAGATGTTATCAGCTTTCCATTAATATAATTGCTGTCAAAATTTGAGTTCAGTAAGTAATTATTACTTATTTTCTAGTTGAGATATCTCTAAAGTCCTGATTGACATACTGATTGAAAAATGACCATACCTTTCAAATATTTTAACCTTTTTGAAATCTGAAACATGCGTCACATTCTATTCTTCACCTACTATAAGAAAAAAAAAGTTTCAAATTTTGTAAAGTTTAGAATTAGTTAAGGTGGTCAGACACGAGAGTTTTTTTTAATTTTGAATAAGTTGTAGCAGAAAATTCATAATTAATTATTTATTTGGTAAAAAATTACACAAAAAAATGCGTCACATCCAGGCGTGAGTCTACTACTTATATTTAGAATCTTGTGAAAATATATCAGCATTTGATTGTGATTAAAGTGGTCAGACATACATGTACTTTTTATCTTTTTCCTAAAAAATTTTGTACTACTGCATTGAAATCTAAAATATTGAACAATTAGATTAATTTTTTTTTAGAAAAGGGCTAGTAGTTTAGAAACTATATTCAATTTCCTACAGATTCTATTCTTACAACTTTTTCACATAAGGTTGATAAGATGTTCAACTTTTTATGTCAAGTTGACTAACCCTAATTTTCTAAATTTTCATTGCCACTTAAGGCCATAGCTTGGTATACCATGATCCTGCACACACCCCAATAAAAGAGCCCTCATAATTTGATCCCATTACATACAACATCATAGTGAAATCTCAACCAACAAAAGCTAAATACAAAATTAAGCCCAAAGGGAAAATACATAATGCCATGAAACATTGGAAAATTAAAACATGTGGCATCCAAAATGAGAAAAAATAGGAGACCCAATTTGAGGGCACCAAAAAGATGATCTGATGATAGAGAAAGCCTCCACCAAAAGTGCTGCTTAATATGTAGAAACCACTGAAGATAAACAAAAAAAATCTGACCCAGATGTCAAGGCTTAACCAAGTAGCACTATGTCATTACCGAATGCTTGAAAATCGGCACACATAATTGAACCAAAAACCAAAAAAATGAGCAGAGCTCATAGCATAATAACTCCACATAAGAGCTAACACCAACCAAGAAGCTAGGATGAATCATCACTAAATAAGAGAAAAGACACATTGGGAGGGGACTAGGGAAACAAGTAGTAGCAGAGCAGGGGAAATGAATTGTAGAGGGCAGAGAAACCCATAAATAAGATGAAATAAAATCACTATGGTTAAATGAGAGTGCAGAAAAGGTGGCAGAACTTCGAAGAGGCCATGAGAAAAGGGTGATGGAAAAGGAAAATTAATGCAATGATGGCGACCCAAGATGACACTTCATATAATATCAATAGTTATTTCAGCACAAGTTACACATGTGTCACAGACGAAGTATCACAAAAGACCTCAAAAATACTACAACTCCTACTAAATGCCTTCGGAACCAGAAGCAACAACAACAAGTACTTTCTTGCAACCATAACTAATTAAAAATTCAGACATATGTAAGAAATTATGGGTGCAAGAAAGAGTCTAGATCATAAATAATATTACATGATAAATGCTTGTAGGGACACAAGCAAAAAAACATCATACTTTTTAGCAACAATACATCTCCTGAATGATGCTGACGGACCCAGATGATAGTAACATATCGTACTAACTTGAAACCATAGATGGTAAGTCAATTAAATCCTTGACTATGCAAGTATGGATGCCACATAAAATATAGATCAAAAAATGTTACATGAAACATGCTGACGAGGTCATGTGCAACAGAACAACATACTTTCTAGCAGCCATAGTTGATTAATCATATCAAGACCATGACTAAGAAACTATGAATGCAATAGAAAGGCAAATGTATAGAAGAATGGAAAGTATAATAAACACAGAGTACCCACATGCTATTTGACAAGAGCAATAAAATATTACAAAAGAAATAGAGCAGCTTTAAGAGATAACCTAGAGAAAGAAATTATTAAGACTCCTTCTAGATGATTTCATATATAGCTAGAAAATGAGACAACATAGTAACCGAAGATCGATAATCCAGCTGGATCTTGCTACAGCCAAGATTGGCCAAGCAATCTGCCAGAGAGTTTCCTTCTCTATAAGTATGAGAGATAAGGTAATTTTCCAAGGAATCGATGATACCCAAATTTGTTGGAAAATATAATTAAAGTGCCAATTATCATTTTTTCTGTGAATGCAAGCATTAATAATGATAGATGAGTCAACCTCAATATGCAAATTTGTGAGTGGAAACTTTTTAGCAAGGATTAATCCTTCTAGTAAGGCAATAGATTCTTCCATATTATTGGTACTTGGAGAAATAGGGGATGCCAGAAAATCCAAGACTTCACCTACATGGTTCCTTAAAATAGCTCTCCAATACCTGGCTCCCCCGGATTCCCTCTAGAAGATCCATCAAAATTAAGCTTGATGAAAGAGGGAGCAGGTGGAATCCATTTGATAGATGACCTAGGGATAGGAATTTTCCTAACACATGGGAAAATAGGATAGGAGGGAAAGGAAATAAGCTTCTAGGAGCAAGCTACCTAGCTATCCCATGAAGAAAAAATGTCGTTAGAATTGAAATGACTAGAGGACATGTTGTTAACTAGCTCAGAGATAAGTCTTTCTATAATAGAGGTAACATAACAAACATCTGAGAACTCATTTCTAAAAATTCTTTTGTTAAGTTCCCACCAAATCGATCAGATGATAGATGAAGGAACTACTATCCAGAGGCAGGCAAAGATTGAGGAAGAAAACAAGGTTGGCCAGGATTGGAAGAGATCCCACAGGGACTTAGGAAAGGGGAAAGATATAGAAATTTTATCCATAACAAAGGACCAGTACTAATGGGAAAAATGATAGTGAACGAAGAGATGATCCACAGACTCCTCTTGAGAATCATATAATACACACCTAAAAGGCATAGCTATATGGAACTTGGCAAGCCTATCACTAGTTAAAATTCTACTTTGAATAGCCAGGCAAGAGAAAATACCAGCTTTTGGAAGGACACACTTATCCCAACTGAATATAAAATCTCTCTGAGAACAATGTTGTTCAACCAATTGTTGAAGAGCTTCATAGACAGACTTAATAGAGTATAATCCTCTATTAGAGGGGCACCACAAAAATTTATCACAACCTTTGGAGAGAAAGACTAATCTATTAGCAAGCACTGCTGCAAAATCCTTAGCAAGATTAATGTCTAAAGGGAGGGAGAATGGGTCTTTCCAGGTCACCTTATGGGACACAATATCAACATAATCCACATAGTCAACTAAAAAATCTCCCCAAAGGAGAGGAAACACTCATAGCTTCATTTAGTGACGAAGAAGAACACAAAGGGGGGAGACCACCCCTGGAGTCATTCCAAAAAGACACATTAAAGCCATTATGAACCTACCAGGAATGATAGTTCGTGACAACTTCTCTGGATGATATCATGAAATTCTAGGTAGGAGATCCTGAAGGGGAGTTAGAAATAGTAAAAATCCTATGAGGAGAAGGAGAGTCAAGGTATTTTTCTTCCATGATTTGACACCACAAGGACTAAGGCTTGAAGTAAATGTTCCAGACTAACGTTCCACCAAAAGCCTTATTTCTCAGAGATAGGTTATGCAGTCCTGCCCCTCCAGATAACTTATTGATGGAAAGTTTTTGTAACGATAGTAGAGGGATCTTATTTACATTAGTCATATTGGATGACCAAAGGAAAGATCTGATAACTTTTTAATTTGTTTAATTACAGTGACTGGCGCTTGAAGAATAGAGATATATAATAATTCAGAATAGCCAGAAGAACGGTTTTGACGAATAAAATTCTACCAGAAAGGGATAGCCAATGGGCTTTCCAGGTTGATATTCTAGATTTTATTCTATTGATAACATTGTCCCAAAATGATGATTTCACTAGCTATAGAAAGAACGAAATCCCAAGATAAGTGGATGGAAACACATCCACAGGGAAACCAAGAGTATCGATGGTTCTTTGTTGAACTGAGTCCGGAGTGAAAAGCATATAAACTTTAGATTTGAGAGGATTAATGACATGGCCAGATCTAGATGTATACATGTTTAAGATGTGTTTGACACATTTGGATTCTTGGATACAGGATCTCCCAAATAAATGAGAGTCATCAACGAAAAAATTATGGGTAATGGATAAAGATGAATTAGGAATACTTATCCCCTTCGAGTTAGCAAGGGCATTTTGTTTATGGATGGAACTACTAAGGGCTTCAACCATGATAATAAATAGAAAGGAGGATAAAGGATCCCCCTGATGGACACCTTGAGTGGCATGAAAAAAGCTGGAGGGGTGGCAATTAACCAAGACTAAAAATGATGCACCAGACAGGCAGTTCTTAATCCATCTACACCATGATTTTGAGAAGCCAAACTTATTTATGACTTTGAGAAAGAATGACCAACTAACCTTATCGTAGGCTTTCATCATGTCCAATTTCAACACAAAGGAGGGAGATTGGGAAGATTCAATAGAATGAAGAAATCCCATAGCAACTAGAGCACCAACAGAGGTATCCCTACTAGGAACAAAACCTCCCTGCTGGGGAGAGATTAAGTAGGAATGAGCGGCCTGAGCCTGAGATAAATTTCTTTAGTAATGGTCTTGTAAATGGAGTTGAAAAGAGCAATGGTCCTGAAGTCCACAAATGTCTGAGGAGACTTGCATTTGGGAATCAAGGTAAGATCAGTTTTGTTGAACTCTTTGAGAATAAATCCTGTGTTGCAGGATTCTTCTGCAACCAAAAGGAGGTTAAAACTAATAACATCCCAACATTTCTAGAAAAAAATCATAGTGAAGCCATCTGGGCCTGGAGCTTTATTCGAGGCCATAGAAAAGACAACCAAGTGAAGTTCATCAATGCTAAAAGGCCTCGTTAGATTGATATTATCCTGATGGCACATAAGGGATGGAATATATTGGAGAAGATCGTTGACATCTTGATTATTCACATTCTGAGGCACAACGGGGGCAATTTTTTTTTGAAGAAACACACACCCTCATTGCTAATTTCTTAATGAGAATACAATTTATTCCTTGATAATGCACTTTTGATAGAGGAGATGGAAGAGGATGCTTTCCTAATCTTGGTAGAGGCATGAAATAACTTGGTATTCTTGTCACCCTCCTTTAGCCAGAGTTCACAATATTTTTGTCTCCAATAGATTTCTTCTCTTGCGCAGAGGATAGTCCAATAACTTTGAAGATTTTTTTGTTTCTCTGCTAGATCAGAATTTAAACCATGCTTGATAATATGGCCAGAGATCATGCTGAGATCATGTTCTACCCTAGCCTTCTCCTGAAAGATGTTCTTAAAAACTGTCTTATTCCAGTTTATGATATTAGATCTCACAAATTTAATCTTATTGGAGAATTGAAACATTCTGGTCCCTTTAAAGAAGAGAGCACTAACCCACCATTATTGAAGGAGAGAAAGAAAATGGGGGTGGGAGAACCACATGCTTTCAAATTTGAAGGTTGAAATTTTTTTGTGAGTATGCAGGGTGTTAACGTCTAAAGATATTGAAAAATGGTCAGACTCTGAAGAAGATAAGATATCAGAGGAAAGAGAATAATTCAAAAGATTAAATTCAAATGAAGTGCTCAAAATCTATTGAGTCTGGAGGAAATTGGAAAAGAAGATCTACGGTTAGTCCAAGTATATATCCCATTTGAGAAAGGAATATCATGTAAAGCATTATTCCAAATGAAAGAAGAGAACTCTTCAACAATTCTTGGGGCTATGGGGTTCCCACCAATTTTCTCATCATGGGATGAAATGGCATTAAAATCACCACCTAGGATGAAAGACAAATCTTCAAGTTTGCCAATTTGGTAAGATAGAGATTCCCAAAGAGAGAGTTTATCATGAGGAATAGATGGATAATAGACATTAAAGAGAAGAAAGTGAACATCAAACCAAGAGACCTTAATGAGCTGCCAATTAGGATTTTCAGCCAATAGTTGGCCTTGAATACATTTCTTATTCTAGAGGATAATAAGACCACCAGATGTTCCAGATGAAGGGACACAAACTGATACCAAAGAAGTCCATTTGAAAATGATCTCATCGTATGACTACTGATAGAGCTTGGACTCCTAAAGGAGAATGATGTCTGCTTAAGAAGAATCAATGAATTTTTTGATTCTCCTTCTCTTGTCAGGGGCATTTAAATCCCTGACATTCCATGAAATGATCTTCATTGGGGGCCAAGAGAGCGGGACACTCTCCTGGTTCTAATAATGGGTGAGAAGGAATCCAAAAGTGTCGATTGAATGCCAACATCAATTTCTTCTTTCACTTTGGAAGCCAGAGGCTTCCTTCCCCTCTTCTTGTGTGTTTTACTGACTAGGGTAGAGCTATAGGGGATAAGGGCACTAACCAACTTGGCTAAAGATAAGTTCTGAGAGTAATCAAACTTATTGGAGGCAGGAGGGGAGCTATGTTTATCAGAATCACTTAAAATAACACCTTCTTCTGCAACAATCTCAACAATAAGTTGTGACGCCACCGAGATTAGAATATTATCAGACATAAGCCAAAGTTCTTGCTCATAAATGGTGGAAGAAGGGGGGTGCAAAATAGGGACAAAAAGGGTAACTATTATAGATCAAGTTTTGCACGATGTCACAATCTTCATGGGGAGAGGAGGGATGAGATGAAAAAGGTTGAGATTGATGAGTGGGGGTCAAGTTTTGATCTATACCAAAATCTAAGAGAGGGAAAGAACAATGGGGCTGTAAAGGGTGATCAACCCAAGAGAGAGAGATAATGAATCAAGGTGTGGACGGGGCCAAAGAAGCAACATGCTCCAAACTGCAAGAGGCAATGGATGATGATACAAGAGGGACCAAAGAGCAGGAGCCTGGGGAGCGGAGGGAATGAGAAGGACGAGCACTATCATTCACACAGAATGACTAAGGGGACCTACTATGTATAAAGGAAGACGATTTTAGAATACTCACAATCATTATATAACTCACAATACTTTAACTAACTAAAATATGAGAAATGATTTTGAGGGCATATGCTCACATGTCACATATTGTAAGGAAAAGTTTAGATAAAGAGAACATAATTGAAAAATCATGAACAAACATTAGCTGGAAAGGAAATAATTTACTCACTTTGTGTAATGGAAATAATGTCATTTTCATGCTAAGTAGAGGTAGAATTGAAATTCGGCTCTGAGGTGGAACCTAAGGTGCCTAACAAAGTGTTTGAAATGAAAAGTAGAATTATTGAAATATCTGCTTTAGACACAATTTCACAATAACGTAAAAAATAATTGAAATAAATGGTAATTAAACAAGAATGAGTTAGAAACAATGATAAGTGATGTTAATAAAGTTTTGAAGTGATTAAATAAACATTAAAAAAAAAAAACAATTCAATTTTTGCTAAAATTTGAAAAAATAAATTCAATTTTTGTTAAAATTTGAAAAATAAACTATAAAATGAAATTTAAAAATTCTTATGATATTAGTGAAATGATATTTAAAACATATGAAAGATAAATAAAAAAATTATTGACAAACTATCTCTCTTTTTTTTTAAATATTGTAAGAATTTATTTATATTATTGTTTAAAAAATGCTGATTAAACAATTTAAAAATAAATAATTAAACTATTTTAAAAATAATTGTATTTAATCTTTTTAAACAATTTGACTGACCTAATAAAAAACCAATTTAATTTAACTAATGGAAAAGATATTAACCTAAAAATAAGTAATTAAATTATATTAAAATTTGTAAAAATGTTCAAACAGTTTAAAGACAAGAATGATAGCATGTAAGTGTTTCAATTTGGAGGTAGAGTTTGCAGGAGGAGGGCAAATAAAAATGTGGCAAGAGGTATGGCAGAGCAGGGTTTGGAGGAAACTACAGACAATGCTGCACAAACGTGGTGACAAGGAGATGGTGGAGAAAGTCATGAGACTGAGAATAGGGAACATTTAGATGGAAGAGAGTATATGCAAGGTCATAAATGTTAACTAAATTAAACTTTCAAGCAGCAAGGAGTCACGTCAAACTCCTTCCACCAAGGACACCGATTGGTAGAGGAGGAGCATTTGGAAAGACTAGAATATCTATATGAAAAATTAGCACATATGTATAATTGTGTGAAGTTTGAGAGGGTTACTTTGACAAAAATCAATATTAATAACAGAACTAGGAAGCATTTGGAGCAGCTTAGAGATTTACGTTTGGTTGAGCTCCGTTTGGGAGGAACATAAATGATAGTAGGAGAGCTGCTATTTTATGACAATAGTTATGAAAATGCATTTGGATAGGCATCGATAATCCCTGCAAGAATGAGGTAAGAAGAAAGAAATACCAATTTCCTGGTCTTAAAACTATACCGTGAAGAGGAATAATTGATTAGCGGTAGAGTGTGTGAAGAGAGGCAAAAAGATAAGATGCGAATGGGTCTCACAAATGTACAACATATTGCTACCCTTGATAAAACACTGACAAAGCCAAAATGCATACCGAAATTAGAATACAAGACCAAGCGAGAATAAGATTGAGAGCTGCACAAAAAATATACAGATTGAAAAAAGAAGAGCACAAAATTACTTCCTTGTATGGAGCGGGCTGGGAGTAAATGGGGCTAGACTCAACTTTACATTCATGCTTCTCACCAGGGAAATCAAGTGTTTCCAATTCTTTAACAGTCACCTCACATCTAATATTGCTAGCTATAAATCTTTGTGACAATGAAGCTGTAGCTAAACCTAGGCAAAATCAATTGCAACCAGTTGAAGTGCCACAACTAAACCTATTTTTGGCTAGAGATGCCATTCAAAAGAAAAACTTTGAGATGTATTAATAATTCCCGAATGACTAGGAGTAGCTAAACAAGTGGAAAGTGAAGAAGACACAAATGACAAGGATGCAGCAAAGACAATAGAGTCTAAGGGATGGGGTGACAAGTTATGGGTGGGAAAATAATGGAAAACAAGAACAACATAGCTACATAAGAAGGAGAGCAGTGAAATAAAATGGGATAAACTATGTGAAACGTTTGTAAGGTTGTGATAAAAGACTTAGCTTTGTAATGTTTGACAGGAGTGATATACTATGGTAGACCTACAAGAAATGCAAGAAATACGAGGATAACGAGGCAAAGTTAAGATGTGGAAAATATAGGGAAATAGAGATAAGCCTACAAGAGAAACTAAACCTCTGAATAGCTAGAGATAAAGAGATTTTATTTATAAAAAATAGAGATTTATGACAAAGATATAGACAATGACTAATAAATATTAGACTACAAATCAAATACAATTAGAGGAATGTAGACACAGACACATTTATCCTGCAAGAAAAACTTTGAGATAACAAATAACCATATTAAAATAAACTTGCACGGAACATGAGATAATAAATGAGTTAAACCTTGCAATTTCGTGACAGAGGTTAACAAAACTAAATACATATTGAAATCGGTTTGGCGGTAAACTAACCAAACTAAAAAAAAAATCAAACACAAATCTTTGGCGGCAAGCCCACCAAAGAGGGTTAGAGAATACAAAAATACAAATCTGCAATATAAGAGTTAGTAAATGAAGCTCAAGCTTCACTCTCAAACAAGAGTCTCCATTAAGATGTTCTCCAAATAATGATAAATTTCAACACTAAACTCAAACAAGGATTAGCAACCCAAGCTCTAATACGATGAAAGGAAAATGAAAAGAGAAAGGAAATAAAAACAATCTAAGAGAGTTAGATGATGAAGAAAATGTTACCATGAAAAAAACATAAACACAGAGAAAGCACGTGAAAGATAATACAAGGACGGAAGAAGATTTTGAAAGGGGAAAAGAAAACAAAAACCCCTTGTTAATTATGAATGAAGTCATAGCCTAGAGAGAGAGAGAGAGAGAGAGAGAGAGAGATCTTTACATTAACATCATTATGTGTTATGAATGAGACAGGAGACCATCTCGTAAATAAAGATGTGGAGAGGAGTCATAAAGTAACTCCTAAATATATGAATGCCACGAGTCATAATAGGTGTGTGTACACTGTCAAATATCCTCTTAAGGAGGATGAGCCAATTTCATGAATGAAGAAATTACAAGAAATGACATATCCTCCCACTTGGACTAGAGGGAAAAATACATGTAGGAATTCTATAGAATCTCCTAATTAAATAAATGTAGGACTTCCTTCCTTATCCTCACATAAATACAACCAAGGAAAGATTAAATATTCTAAAATGAGAACATTTTCAAACCCATAGACAAAGAAGAGACAAGGATAAAATCAAGTCATGGGATAGGATGGTGAGAAAATTAAAATCTAAGTTCTTACCTATTGATTGCTAGGTAAGTTTGTTGAGGAAATTACAAAATCTAAAGCAAAGAGATGTTAGTGTGAAGGGGTATACCAAAGAATTCTATAGATTGGATATCAGATATGGAGATATAGATGATGAATTTAAAAATGGTTGTATGGTACTTAAATGGTTGAGGACATCAATTCAAGATGAGATATGTTAGTTAATTTGAAAAGTGTGGAGGAAGCTTATCAATATGCACTAAAAGATTAAGATAAATTGAACAAAAGACATGAACAAAAAAAAAGGAAGAGATGGAAGATCCCAAAGTGGTAGACATTTTGGAGGAGTCATATCTTATTTAGATCATAGTAAAGGCAAAAATAATTCAAGGAATAGAACTCATACTAAACAGATGGAAGAAATTTACATAGAGGAGGTGGATCAGGTAGCTACAAGAGAGACAATAAGAGAATGTTTAGACAAAAAAATTTCAAGTATAGCGGTGAAGGGCACGAATATTTTTAATGTACTCAAGGAAGTTCAAGTAAGAAGATTGAGTACATTCGATGAAATACATTTACTATGGAAGAATATAGTGAGCCATTGAACTGACATAAAGATGGAGAAGCCCTATCATGAAGAAAAAGACCAAGAGTCATTGCTGAGGAGAACTTTATTCAAGACAAGATGTGAAGTTGAAGGAAAATGTTGCAAAATAATCATTGATAGTGGTAGTTCATATAAATTAGCCTCCAAGAAGTTGGTGAGTAATTTGAAATTACAAACATTGAAACACTCAAATCCTTATCAGATTGCATGGATTAAGGACGATCATTGGGTACTGGTAAGTGAGCAATGCCTAGTGAAATTGAAGATAGGATCTTATCATGGTGAAGTTCTTTGTGATATTATGCCTATGGATTTTTTTCATATCTTTTTGGGTAGACCATGGCAGTATGATAGACAAGATTTGCATGATTGACGAATGAATAGGTATACGATTATGGCTAATGGGATAAAGCAAGTATTTTTACCCTTGGTTGAGACTCCTAAGAATGAGAATTTAAATAATATTATAATTTTTTTGCTAGAAGGAATTAAATTATTGGATGGTTTGAAAAGTTATAGTATGTGATATGCACTAATTCCCACAAAGTCTGGTTTAGGATCAGTAGAAGAACATTATGAAGAAATAAGGGAGTTGCTAACTGAATATCAAGATATAATCTCAGATAATATACCTAATAGATTACCATCTATAGGAACTTTTAGTCATTGCATGGATATAAATCCTAGATACAGTTTTCCTAATAAAGAAGTGTTAGAATATTGTTGAGCATGTCAGATTTTGGTGTTTGGGTGTGCTGATATTAATGTTTTTCCATTGACCTCAACATACTATTTGTTGTTTCAGATAATGTATATAGGAAAGAAGATTAAAATTGTTTAGGTGATGCATTAATATCTTGAGTTGTGATCGTACGAAAATATTCAAAGGTGTCTGTAGATTCTCTATAGAGGTTCATAGAACTTTTAATGACATTTTGAGTGAAGCATGATTGAGTTTTTGGTTGTTGTTGTTACAATGTTCTTGTGTGTAGTGGATGAGTATCTTGATGGGTATGACTTGGATATTATGTTTCAAAGGTTGTAAAGATGGTGAATACATGGTCCCTTATCACTGTGTTCACAACTGGTGTTTTTCATGATTCGGTGTATGTAAAGTTATCTTTTGTTATGATAGAGTTTGGTATTTCGGTGTTCCTATTGATCAAAGATGAAGATGAGATGTTGTGAGTGTTCTGAGTGGTGTTCATCCTACTTGTTGGTTTTCTTCGATTGTGTGATGATCATCCTACATGATTACATTGTTGTATTTCATTATATTTGGTATTTTGGTAATGTGTTGGTGTTTCTTCATTTAGTTCCTAACCAAATTAATGGAGTAATGTGTTCAGATTCTTGATTCCTCTTTAGTGACACATGATTGTGCTCATGGTTCAAGATTTTGGTCCTATCTAACTCTTAGATGACTTGATTTGGATGACTCAGAAGATTGAGCATATTATTTATAATTTTTTTGTAATAGGTCTTAGTTGACGTAGTGGTTGATTATTCTTGTAATCAGTATAAATAAGAAATCATTTTGTAATTATAAAATATAAGGAAGAAGGAGAAAGAGAAAAAGGTGAGAAGAGTTGTTCTACATTTAAGGTAATGTTTGTGCTTCATTGGAACTGTATTGACATTGGAGATGTTATTTGTTAGTTCATTTGTAATGGACTCTATGTCGACCCTATTACATTTGAAGATAGATTGGTGAACCTGACTAAGGGCCATATCAGAGATTGTATTGTGAGAAGTGAAATATGCGTAGTGAACCTGGATGTTGGGTTGTTATCTTGTGGTTGCAAGTGCATCCTTTGTCCTCTATTTTTATCTTAACTAGGTAGTAATTTTAGCAGATTAAATTCATCTTGTGGGTTTGATCCCCACTGGGGTTTTTCGTTAACTAGGTTGCCTTGAGAAAAAATATTTGTGTTATGTCTTTTGTGTTATGGATCTTGCATTAGTTTTTATCTTTCATATCTAACTGGCTTAAGTGTAATTAAATTTAAGTATTTCTATACAACTAATTCACCCACCCTATCATTTGTGTTTTCCTCCTTTTGGACCTAACAAGAAGAACATCAAATGACACATCCATAGAATGAAGAATTGAATAGACAAGGGCAAGAGTTGGTAAGGAATGGTTTGATTAGAGAAAATTTTACTCCTTGTTTAGTAATTGCAATATTAGCACTAAGAAAGAATTGATAATGGTGAATGTGCACTGATCCAATAGCTATTAAAAATATTAAAGTGAAGTATATGTTTCCTTTCCCTAGGATGGATAATATAATAGATTGCCTGAGTGTAGTGAAGTATGTCACAAAGATTGATCTAAAGAGTGGCATTCATCAGATTAGAATCAGAGAAGGAGATGAATGAAATATAACGTTCAAGATAAATGAAGGAGTGTATGATTGGTTGGTTATGTCTTTTGGATTGACTAATGCATCGATTACTTTCATGAGGTTGATGAGTGAGGTATTGAAGAAATTATTGGGTAAGTTTGTGATTGTTTATCTTGATGAAATTCTAATTTTTTGTAAGATAATTGAAGATCATTTGTTTCATATTTAACACAAGTTATGCAAAGATTAAGGGAAGATATTTTGTTGATAAACATTAAAAAGTGTTCTTTCATGAAGGAAGAAATAGTATACTTGGTTTTGGTGAATTTGGTAGAAGGATTAAAGATGGATCCTGAGAAGGTTAGACTAATTATTGAGTAGCCTACCCTGAATATGGATCACGAGAAGGTTAGACTAATTAGAGAGGTAAGATAAATTCATGCATTGGCTAGTTTTTACCAAACATTTATTAGTAATTTTAGTTGAGTTTGTAATCCTATGACTAAGATAGTGAGAGGAGATAGGAAAAAATTCAAGTGGACACATGGAGAAAAAAAGGAGTTTTGAGTTGTTGAAGTAAAAGGTGATAGAAAAAACTACATTTTATTTACTTTATTTCAATAAAATATTTCAAGTGGATTGTGATACAAGTGGGAATGCAATTGGAGTAGTACTAACTCAAAAAGGGACATTGATTTCTTATTTTAGTATGATAAAATTAAGGAAATTTATTCAGAATTATAAAATTTATCAATATTTTAAAGATAGTAGTGAGAATAGTAGATTGTATATACCTTTGAATGTGCCTACTAGAGCATGAGTAGACGTTAACATGGATTTTGAACTTGGATTATTAAAGACATCAAGAGGTAATCATTCTATATTTATGGTTTTAGATATAGATCTATGAAGATGACTCATTTCATACCTTGTAAAAAGACAATAGATGTACTACATGTAGCATATTTATTTGTTAGAGAAGCTGTGAGATTGCATGGGTTACCTAAGAGTATAGTTTGAGACAGGGATGTAGTAAGTTTTTTGGTTATTTTTGGATGACACTTTGGAAGAAGATGAATACTGAATTGAATTTTAGTTCTTTATTTTATCCAAAAACTAATGGACAAACAGATTTAGTAAACATAAGTTTGGGTAACTTACTAAGATGTCTTGTTGGAGAAAGATAGATAATTAGGATTTAGTTCTCGTTCAAGAAGAGTTACATATAATAATTTACTGTATAAGAGTACATGGAAGACATCATTTGAGATAGTTATTTGTGTGAATCCTAAAGGAGTATCAAAATTGAGGGATATCAATCATGAAGTCAAGAGTAGTGCAGAAGCATAAGAATTTGTAGAATACATGAATGGGTTACACACTTAGGTAGAACAACATTTGAAAGATATAAAAAAAAAGTATAAGAAGGGAGCTAATATGAAACAGAGACATAAGGAAATTTCTGTAGGATATAAAGTGATGGTTTATTTGAAGGGAAGATTTCCTATGGGAATATATAACAATATGAATATGAGGAATTTTGGACCATGTAAGATCTTATGGAAATTTGATTTAGGGAATGCATATGAAGTTGAGTTACCAGAGGACATGGATATATCACCTATACTAAATGTTGCAGACTTGTATGAGTATCATGAATTAGATTTTTGTGAAAAGGGAGAATCAGATCTTGGACAATAGTATTCTAAGATTCAGATAGAGGCAATAGAGAAGTTTTTAAAAAGAAGAATTAGTAGAAGTAGAAGAGGTAATAAGTAAAGAAAATATCTTATAAAGTGGAGAGACAAACCAGTTAAGGATTCTTCATGGATTTCTTGGACCAAGGTTAACCATCTTGGTTTTTCTTTACTCTTAGGAAAGTGAGAGACTCATTTTTTATTTAACCTCGAGTGTTTGATGCAGGAGCATCTTGGGTTCTTCGTAATCTTACATCAAGTAAAATATTTTATTTCTTATTTTCTAGTTTGTCTATTGTTTTTGATTAAGGGTAAAATAGTTTTTGAAGGGAACAATAACCCTTTACAAAAGACTAAAGATAGATAGGAAAACGCATAACAAGAAACAAACAAACATCAAAAAAATCAATAGCTGGGGGAAAAGAAAAAGAGAATTTAGAACCCCTCCAGCAAAAGCACCTGGTCAAAAGATGAAAGAAGACAAAAAGAGAACCAGTCCCAGTGAACAAAGTCACGTCTACTTCAAGATCTCAACAGACTCATCCATCACATGTTTTTATTTTTCAATGGCTTCTTTGAGGTCTTTTATATCTTTGGAGCTCCCCTGTTTCACTTTTTTAGCACTTGCCCTTGTACGAGTCCCTGGGCCAGCAATGCTGGGATCAACAATATTATCCTCATCAACATTGATAGGGTTGGAGTTCCCATCTAGCACAAAGAGAAGAGCCCTAAGGTTGTTTTCATTCACTTTCATGCCCTCGTAGTTATTTTTCATAAGTCAGCTGAGGGTTTCTTCAATGCTCTGGATGTGGCTTAGTACGCCAGTGGAAGTTGATCATAGCATTGATCTTCAGCTCGAGTTTCTCCAGCAGGATTTTTTCCATATTCACCTCTTGAGCCTCATTTTTTGTAGCTTCTTTTAGAGGTTTAGCAATCAGGATAGCCAGCTTATTAAGCATATCCTAGAGGTCATCATACTTACCATTAATATCTATAATCTCTTCAAGAAGGTAGGTGTTCAGTTGCAGATCCATATCAGTCTGGTCTCTAACAACCTGAATAAACTGACAGGGATCTTGGGTCTTTTTGGTCTCATTACCATGGCTATCTCCATTTTTATCTTTATCTTTTTTATTCCCCTCCGATCCCATACCCTTGTCTTCCCTGGAAGTCATATCCACAAAAGACATAGACTCCGCGTAATTCACCAGAACAGGGGTAGTGTAAGAAATGCCCTTCTCTTTAGACTTCAAACTCTGCTCACTATGATTTTTAACAGGGAAAATAGGTATTTCCACCTCCAAGGCCATAGGCTCACCCCAAGGAATATTCTTATCCTGGCCCTCTATTTCCACTTCCTTAGAGCTGCCTTTACTGTCATATTCCATCTCCTCGGAGGAACCCGAAAAATCCTGTTCAAGGGAATCAGTGTCTTCCCTTGTTTCCATACCAGTTTCCTCAGAGAGGAATTTAGAAGCTTCCCCTTTTCCCCCTTTCACATGCTCCTTATCCTTAGCCTCAGTTTTTCTATCCATGTTCATGCCTTCCTCCTTCGTGAGGATCTTGACATGCTCTTATCCACCAATGTTGACTTTGCCCTTCCTCTTTTTCCCAGGAGTGTTACTCTCAGTAGCCAGAGGTCTTTTACCTTTCTTACCTTTGTTTGAGTCTTCCGCCTTAGGCTTTCCCTACATCTTAAACTTAACATGCTAATAAATTAAAAGGATAAGCCCATCATGGAGAATAGGCGAGGCAGCATTCTTTCTGTTCTCCAAGATACTACTTTCTAGAGACTTGAGACGAAAGAATGAGAAAGATATTCTCCTATTGTAGAGGAAATGGTTAACCAGCATAAAATGGAAATTGTAAACCCTAGTATAATGACCATCTAGGGTAAAATACTGCATCATAACTTTGACAACTTTAGCCCAAAAGAGCTTCATATGATCCCGTAGGAAGAAATCACCCGACTGTTTAACAAGAAGGTCTCTTTCCACCTTAGTCTTAGGATACATCCTAGAAGCATTTTTAGCCATGAATACACCTCTATAGTATTTAAGACCAGACAACTTAAGACCCGTAATTTTGAAAATGAGTTTCTCAGTCACACAAAATGTCTTACCACACAGAGTTACCTGGCCATTGTCCCAGCTGTCTGCAAATTCCTTAGAGATGTCTTTATTATTTCTATGGAGTCTCTCCATATAATTAATTATCCCACCTTCCTTGAGTCTCTTCCATAATTTGGCTTCTTTCTTCCATTTACAGACCGACGGTTCTTCCCTTTTCAACTTTCCTCCCATACCGCAGATCAAAATACCGCAAAGCGAAAGTGAAAAGAGAGGTTTGTAAATGAATGGTGGTAAAATGCCACCCTTTAATAGAAATTATATGACTTCTTCCATAATTTTTATTACTAATGCACTTGATGTCGTGCATGCAAAGCTCAAAAATGAGGCAACTCTGAGAACTAGCCTTTCTTGTCATCATTATTGGGTATGTTTCTGGGTTCTAGGTAGATTTGATTGTACTTCACAAGATTAGCGATATCAATATTTAACCCTTGATATCCATTCCGATATCTGATGTCAGCACTAAAGGCACCCACATTTGCTAGGCTGTTAGCCACACAATTGGATTCTCTGAAGGCATGACTGGCATAGATGACATCAAAACCATCAATCAAAATTTTTATTTCATCGAAGATATGACTAGTATTCCATGAGGGAGAATTAATACCATTAATAAAATTTATAGTATTCAATGACTCCCCTTCCAGCCATAATTTTGAATAATTCTTCCTTTTTGCAAGTTTGCAAGCATGGAGAGCCGCCATTGCTTTGGCCATATGACTGGTTTGAGATCCAATTGGAATAGTAGAGGCCGCAATGCACTTTCCTTCAGTATTTCTAACAATGCACCCACATCCAGTAATGCCAGGGTTACCTTTGGCTACACCGTCAAAGTTCACTTTGAGCCATTGAGGAGGAGGAGAGTTCCAAACCATAGACTCACGGGGAGAAAAAGGGGCTTTATACTTGGAGGCGAAGTCCCATTTTTGAATAATCTCCTTATCATAGATCCCTTCCATAATTTTAGGTTTTAACTCAACTGCAACTTTAGAGTTTTCAATATTGTTGATAATTTTGGAACCAATCAAGAGAGGAGTAGATTTTTTGTCTTGGAATATCCTATCATTCCTTTCTTTCCAAATCCTCCATATGACATGAGGGCCTGTATGAACGAAAACATGTTTTCCCAATTGGTGTTAGAAAGGGGATCTCCATTGTTCCAGAAATTCATGAATAGTATTAGGGAACACCCAACTAACTTTCTACTGATGTAAAACCACCCTCCAAATATCCCTAGTGAATTGGAAGTGAGGTAGAAGGTGAGCAGAGGTCTCGACATCTTTCATGCAGAGATAGCATCTATTAGGGATAATCCATCCTCTTTCTTCAGATTCTCAGTAGTTAGGATTTTGTCCTGAATAAAAAGCCCGTAAAAAAATTTAATTTTAGGGATCAGAGAAGGAAACCAAAACTTTGCCCCTTTGGGCTCCTCATCCCTAGGGGAGATCATCAAATAGGAAGAGGCCACCAAGAAGGTACCATTAGGATTAGGGGTCTGGATTAGGTCATCTTATATATTAGCTTTAACAACCCAGGGAGAAAGATCCAGGTTAATATTTTTCAGGATGGGATCAATATCACACAATTTTATCCATTTATTTTCTCTCCAGTAATCCACCACTTTACAACCAATTATGACTTTACACGTCTCCACAAGGTTATCCATACTAGGGTACTGGATTAGAGGTTTATCCCTAAACCAAGGATCTTCCTAGAAATTAATTTTCTACCCATTGCCAACTTTCCATCGGGCACCTTTAGCAGCTAGGGGTCTAGCCTTAAAAATTCTATTCCAAATCATTGAACCCTGAACAATGAGGGGGGAAGAGAGGAAAGAATCAATAGAGGGAGTATCAAAAAGATACTTGGACTTAAGAATTTTGTTCCAACCTTTCTCTTCACCAAAAGCTCTCTAGCATTGCTTACCTAGGAGAGCAATATTAATGTCCTTAATTATTTTGATGCCAAGACCTCCAAATTTTACTGGCTTACACACTTTTTCCCAAGCCACCAAGTGGATTCTATCTTTCACTTTAGTGCCATACCATAAAAATCTTTTCCGAATTTTCTCAATAGAATCAACAAACTTGGAGGGGATTTTGAAAAGACCCAGGGCATAAACTGGGAAGTTTTGGAGAGAGCTCTTGAGCAGCAAAACTTTGCCAACATTGCTGAGGAGGGAGCCTTTCCAACCAGCAAGTTTTGTGTTGAACTTGTCCACAATCGCCAGCCAAAAAGAATTAGGAAGTTTACTGCCCAAAGGCAGGCCCAAATAGCTTGAGGGGAGAGCAGAAATAGAACAGCCCAGAATGGTCGCCATTCTCCTCTACCGATCAAGGGGAGTTTTGTTGAAGAAAAGGGAGCTTTTATCCTAGTTTATAAGCTAACCAGTAGCTGAGGAATAAGTGTCAAGGGATTTTTCAATAGCTAAAGCTTCTTTAATAGAGGAGGAACCCATAAGGATAGTATCATCAACGAACTGCTCATGGGAGCAGGGAGGGAAAGAGGACGAGGGGAGAAGGCCCAGAATCTTCCTTTCCAAGACCCCTGTAGAGAACATTCTCCCTAAGCTTTCAGCCATGATTGCAAAAATTATGGGAGAAATAGGATCCCCTTGGCGGAGACCTCTTGAAGGAAAGAAGAGATTAGAGGCAGATCCATTCACCAACACCAAAATTGAAGGGGATTCAATGAGTTGCTGAATAAGGTCAATCACTTTCACAGAGAATCCAAAGGTAGAAAGAACTTTGCAAAGGAATTTCCTATCCACTCTATCATAATCCTTAGACAGATCCACCTTCATGAGGAATCCATTCTTCCTTGAGACCTCCAAAGAGTGGATATTCTCATGAACTAAGATAATAGAGTCTAGAATTTGACGACCCAGGACAAAGCCATTTTGCTGGGGGGAGATTAAAACTGGGAGAATCTTCAAAATACAGGCCATGAGAACCTTAGAGATAATCTTATAGAAAGTGTTACATAAACTGATTGGTCTAAAACTATTAGCATTATCTACTCTAGGCCTCTTTGGGATGAGGACAAAAAAGGTGGAGTTAGCTTCTTTCAGCAGGTAACCAGAACCAAAGAACTCTTTCACAACATCCAAAATGTCTTTCTCCACAATATGCCAAAAATATTGGAAGAAGAAGGGAGTGAACCGATCTAGGCCTGGAGATTTTTCTCCTTCAAAGGAGAAAGAAGCCATTCTTATTTCCAGAGTTGACAGTATTTTTCTCAGCATTTTATTGTCCTCTCTTGATAGGATACAAGGGATCGAGTCTAGCAGAAGATGTTAATTGTCCTCAGAGAGGTTAGGGTTAGCTTTGAGAAGGGTGGAAAAATAACCAGTCAATTCTTTTTTAATTTCCTCTTCCTTGCTCAGTTTACCTTGATTTCCATTGATGTGATCCATTCTTTTGGCTGCCTTGTGCTTCTGGGTAGTAAGGTGGAAGAACCTAGTATTTTTATCTCCTGCCCGGAGCCAAAGAGCTCTAGAGCATTGTCTCCAAAAAACCTTCTCCTTAGAGATAATATTATGGTAATCTACTTGAATTTTATTTTCCTTCAATTTGTTGTCCACGGTTAGGCCCTCTAGGTCGATAATTCTTTGAATTTCTTTGAGTTCAGCTTGGACCAGACTTTTTTTCTTATAAATATCTCCAAACTCTTCTTTATTCCAGACCTTGACTCTGCTTTTGACATTTTTAAGTTTTTGAACCACTCTGTACATCGCTGTGCCCTCCACTTGGATATTCCACCACTCAGCAATATGCTTAGCAATGTTAGGGTGTTGAATCCACTTTTTTTCAAATCAAAAAGGAAAGTTTCTCATCCCTGAGATAGGATTTGCTTGGATAGATATAGGAGAGTGGTCAGAGCCAACTCTAGGAAGAGAAGACAAAGAGAAGTCATAGAGAAGAATCCAGTCCAAAGTCAGAAGGGACCTATCTAGCCAAACTTGAATCAAATTATCCCCAATTCTTATGTTAGACCAGGTAAAGCTGCTACCTCTAAGGTCAAGGTCCAAGAGAGCTTGGTTATTGATGAAGTCCATGAGATCCATTCTGCTATCATTTTGAGAGGAGATACCACCCATTTTTTCAGAGTCTGTCAGCGGTGTATTAAAGTCTCCAGCCACCATCCAATAATCATTCTTAAAGCTACTTCTCTCAGCTTCCAATCTACGCCAGAATCTATCCCTTCCAATTTTAGAGTTGGGAGCATAAATATTTGAGAGGACCCAAGTGAATCCATCTTGAATATGGTTGAACCGTATGGAAGAGATATTAGCTTCTGATTTGATGAGGTCCCCAGAGATAGTGTTAAGGTTCCAAAAGGCTACAATGCCACCTGAAGCTCCCACAGAGCTACACCTAGTCGCTCCACAATTTTTAAACAATTTTAGCTTTTCCACTTTATCTCTTGCCATTTTAGTTTCTTGGATAAGAATAATATCAGGTTTCTGATCTCTAACTAAATTTCTCAACACATCCTGCTTGTGGGGGCTATTTAATCCCCTGATGTTCGATGAGATAATCTTCATCTACAATATTTGGGAGCAATCCTAGATGGTCCTTTGTCGCTCATCCACTATACTTTGTCTACTCTCCTGATCTTGAGTGAAGCTATTTTTAGGTCATCCTCTCAGAGGTTAGGAGTACCCACATCCGCTTTCTTAGCTCTAGTTACCACACCTCCTTGGGGCATCCCAGGAATGCAGCTGGTATGTTTCTTCTTACTGTTAGATACCTCACTCCAGGAGTCCTCTCCAGCTTCTAAAAAAGGGTTAGGTTCTACAAGTGAGTCTTCCCAGCTAGGGTTATTCTTTGGGGTTTGAGGGCTAGGGGTAATGTCAGCCAATTTAGCACCTAGATCTATTATAACACCAAACGGGGAAGAGATATTCTCAATACAAAGGGTTTCCATACCTATTTGGTCTCCAACAATTTCTCCTTCTTCAAAGAAGTCCTCTGGCTCATTTTTCTTTGACAGGGGCAGATCCTCATAGCTTCTTTGGTTAGAATCCCCTAGTGAGGAGTCCATCAGATTAGCAGTTGCAACTTTCTCTGTAAATATCACTAGGTCTATCAATGAGGGAGCAGGAGGGTTAACCAGAGGTTTCTCCATCCAGATCTTTCTTTGTTACTTATGAGGTATAGTTTTGGATTTATGAGTCTTGAGAGTACACTCTTTCACCCTGTGACCTGATTTCTTATAGGTAAAGCACACAAAGGGGAGGGATTCAAATTATACTTCTTGCAACCAAGATCAAAGCTTTGACTTAATCACTATAGTTGTAGGAAGGTCCGTTGTCTGGAGGATGTTGACACAAATCCTGGCATACACCCTTCTCGTCATAGCCGCAGTCATTGGATCAATCGATAGGAGGTCTCCAAAGGAACTAGCTAGTCCTCCCAACACATCTTTGTGCCAATATTCTAGGGGGAGACCTAGGAATCTGACCCAGATTGGAGCCGAGACAAAGAAAGCCAAACCATTTAGAACCAGATTAGGGGACCACTTACGCAGGGCTAGGGATAAGCAGCCTAGCATCCAAGGGCCCCCAGAGAGAATATGAGATAGATCTTCCATGTTAGAGAACTCAAAGGATTGGTTGTTGTTTGTCTATTATTGAGTTTCTTTTAGCGTCCCTTTAGTTTGGATTGGTTGTTGTTGTGCACCTCATGGGGTGTTCTTAGAATCATGTTTTACCCTCACCTAGGTTCACATCTCCACTGTCTTCTTTCCACATGAGATGTCTTGGATTTCTAGTGGGACATCTTTGTTCTTCATGTTTCATAAACAGTTTGTATTTTCTGATATCATGAATGATTTTCCAAATCAACGAAGCTTTGTGGCACATATCTCAAGGATTCTATATGTATGGCCAACCTACATGTGGGTTTTCTTGTCATGTTTCATCTATTTGTGAGAGATTCTTAAGATTTAAGGTCGTGATCTATAATGTAATACATTGTACTATTCTTGAAGAGTGTAATCTTTCTCATGCCAACCTGATGCTTTTGAAGGCTCGATAAACTTATGTAATTGCTCCAGTATAGATATAGAGTTTAGTAACATAAATTTGGTAGTTAGAACTATTAACATGAGCTTGTGATAGGTAGTATAAAAGATAACCTATACAAGGTTCTAAAGAAGGCCTGTATGCCTAGGATGTAATACAACATTTTGTAGATCTATTGTACTTGTTTCCTTGATGAAAATCTGAAAGAACTTGCATATCTCTCCATTATTATTTTTTTCTTCCGTTGTGTGACTCTTGCTGCACGGATTGGAATGACTTCCTTGAGTTTCCTTGTATCCTTGGTTGCACCAATCTAGGTGATTCTCACAAAGGTGAAGCACATGGAATTTCAGGGAGGTCACCCATCCTAGTATAACTCCATCTCAAACTCGCTTAAGTACAGAGTTTCTTCCCTAGTTAAGCCCACTTTTCTTGCAAACCCATTTGCAAAACATTCAACAAGTGTTGTGCCTCATGAACCATTGATTAGAAGCCCATTAAGATCATCAATTAATAAGTAGGACATATTTTCTACAACAAGTCAAATTGTGATACTGAGCTATCAGAATTCAACTATGTACTTTTTGAGTGAAACTCATTGACCTATATTTCATGAGTAGTGGTTCACAAGAACCCATGTTTCATGAGAATGAATGGAACACTTAGCACTCGTTTCATCTAGGTGATGCTCACATAGGTGAAGCATTGGGACTTCCTGAGAGACTACCTATCAGGGTACTACTTCAGCTCAAGTGCGCTTAACTATGGAAAGTCCCAGTTACACATATTGACTATAATTTGAAATTTATTAGAATCTAAGCTATTTAATTCATTCATTATAATTGTTTATTACAAAAGAGACAAAAATTTATAAATGGAAAATAACATCATATTATCTATAAAACTAGAGGCAAAATGAATGAAATAAAAAGACTTTCTTTTCATCAGCAATTGAAAGAGATTAATGAGAGGTTGAAAACTATGAAGACCCTCACTTTGTAGACTATATATTCATGTGTAAAAAAGAGGTTATTTATTCCTCCCAAATTTATTTATAATAAACAATTTTTTAATAAATTAACTAGACTCAAAGTATATATCAATTTTGATTACTATACTATGCAAATTAATATATTCATGTAACCACCTAAATTTGGTGTGTCACAACTATGGACCCTATTTGCCCTAAGTGTGATCATACCCTTGATTTATGTCCAAACGACCCTGTTACTTCTTGGCATAATTCTTTTAATCAATTTAATATCCTAGGTGATTTTTATCAATGATTTATATTAATTATTATAGCCATACAATTCAAATCAATTTCGACCAATCAAATCAAATCAAAATCAAACATGGCTATAGTATTTAATTATAAAGGAATTAAATAAATCCCTAAATCAAATACCC
>MU223567.1:4960333-4974429 GCA_018584345.1 Thuja plicata | reverse complement strand
CTTTCTAGTTAGAAAGCAATAGGCCGATATTAGTGGTTTCTAACGTTTTAACTAACCATTTGAGCTAATGCAATGACCTATTGAGTGTTTGTGTCATTTTCAACAGGTACCCATTTACACACACACAATTCAAACCTACAAATTAATAATAACTATTTTCGTACCTATAAATATTAATTTAATAAAATATGATTGAAATTGAAATTCGTACACTGTCATCTCGTGGGAGTACCATATCACAATAAAAGGGCGGATGACACGCTAGGTTGTGACCGACTCACCGTGTCATAATATGTGTCTGTCATATTAAAAAAAACACTATACATTAAACATTATATTTGGCTATCAAGCAACAATTATTAATGTTTTTTCAAGCCATATAATCGGTAACGATAATTCAAATGTATTGTTTATTATATTTTATTAAGGAAAAATTATTGCTGTAAAATGTGTATTTAAGAATGGTTTATAATTACATAGGTAATCATTGACTATGTTACAATATTTGCCATTCAGATTTATTATAGAGAAAAAGGTGCACTCAATATTGCAAATCAAATATGATCGATACATACCAGATGATACTTGTATTCACTTTTTCTTTGAAAAGAGAAAATGCACTCCATATTGCAAATTCTATAAAACTATCACATATATAGTGTTTCACAATATTTCTCTCATTTTCTTTTTGGCCAAAGAAAATGGATGATAAACTATTGTTTTCTTTTTCTTGAGATCTATTATTTTTTATATTAAAAGCAATAAAATAAGAGTGTTGTTTTCCACAACAATCTAGAGGACGTATAATAAGAAAAAAAAAACAGTAGCAATATATTAACAATCTATTATGAAAACTTCAAAATCTAACTATCAAAAACATCAACAAACCAGAAACTATAACCTAAGAGTCTTATGAAAAGGCCCCATTGAACCATAGAGTATTAACATTTAAGATTGATATTCTTCCTTCCTTTTTTTTTTTTTTTAGTTTTATTGTAAAAGTCATTTCACAATATACTAGACCCATCCAGAACTGCCTATTCTATACCATCCGTGATTGCTTCTCTTTCATTAGGAAAACACTAAATAACATATTAAAAATTAGATACATCACAGATCAATATTTGTGATTATTTTCATTATTTAAGACTATAATATAAAAAAAATTGAGAACATCACAAACTAGTTATTTCATACTACCAGTGACTTTTTGTGGAAAATAAATGTAGGGGAAGGGGGCATGTTGGAAATTAAACACGGCAATCACGGAGTAACATGATACGATTTATCCAATCTTCGAAAAAAGAGAAGACAGAGGGGAAGATTTTCCACCATTTCGTGGAACTTGGAAAGAAAGCAACTCATCCACTTTTAAAATTTCCACAAAATTGATAAGTACCTGCCTCTAATCTCTCAACATGTTCTTGACAATGGAAAAGCATCTGATGCAGACATTTCCAAAAGACTTTACCCAAGTTTACCAGCGATTACGAAAACTTAGCTCAATAAGCATTTTGATTAGTTAATGTTCTTTGAAAAGAAGCTGAAATCAACGATCAATCCACCCCTTTGTTTGGCTATAAATAGCAGCATTGGTTTAGATGTCCTCAAGAAAAAGAGCATCTCTTAGAGAAGATGAAGATATCTTTCATGTGCCTTATTTTGTTGGTCTGCTTCCTGCAGCTGTGCGCAGGGCAGGACTTGCAAACGCAGTATTTAAACCCTCACAACGATGCGAGGTCTCAAGTGGGCGTTGGCCCTCTGGTGTGGGATGACACTGTTGCTGCTTACACGCAGAACTATGCAAATCAACGCATGGCGGACTGTGCTTTGCAGCATTCTGGAGGTCAGTATGGAGAAAACCTTTTCTGGGGACAAGGTAAGGAATTCTCCCCTGCAGACGCCGTGAGTTCATGGGTCAGTGAAAATCAATATTATGATTATGATTCCAATACATGTGCTGGAGGGCAACAGTGCGGACATTATACTCAAGTTGTCTGGAAAAATTCGCAGAAGCTTGGGTGTGCTCGTGTTAAATGTAATGATGGCGCCATTTTCATCACCTGCAATTACGATCCGCCAGGCAATTACGTTGGGGAGAAGCCCTACTGATTCCATGCCTTTTCTCTTTCATTAGATCTTGTGTCTCTAGTATTCTCATCCATCTACTATTTATCTCTGCGTTTCTTATCCATCTAGTACTCCTCTCTAAATAATCAGTCACATTGACATCTTACACAAGTTTGTCACTGAATCTGGTTTATCCCTGTCCTGGCTTAAAATACCAGGCAGTATGTTTTTCTTAAATATTATATATGGTACTCGCTTTTTAGTTTTTGCATACATTTTCTAATTTTATTATGGGGAAAGGCATAACCTACAATGACATCAAACTTCTTATATAAGGTTATCTAAATAAAAAGAAAAAAATGTAAAAATAAAACCTTTTCAAATTCTTGTTTACGCCCACAGGCCTAACCTAGAAACTTTATATATATTATTGTTTACGCCCAGAGGTCTAAGTTATAAACTTTGTATATATTATTTTGTTGCACTCAAATATATTTTAAATAAATTTACCAAGACGAGAAAGGGATTTAATATAATTACATTTTTAATTTATAATTTTTTAAAACTAAATAATATGATAGAGATTATTTAGTATTGAGTTCGAAGCTTTTATTTAAAAAAAACACATACACGTCTCATTATATTTATTTCGGGAGTAACTAAATACTTGCCCTATTGAACTAATAGGATTAGAAGTTTTCACAAGTTCGATGATAATAATAATTATTTTCTCCTTTTCGATTAGCAGGTTCTGAAATCGGGCATTTGCTGGACACTAGGAAAATATGGCTGTCCCTGTGTGAAGATCTTCCATTAAGTGTTCGATTATTTAATCACAACAACCACTGTACTCAATAGCAGATATGTAAAACGGCAAGAAATAATAGAGAATGGAACAGAAATAAAGGCAGAGACCAGAATAAATCGGTTGTATATCTTACTGTTCAAAGTGTAAACAACAATACATATTTATAATTTTAAAGGGACTCCACAACGTTCCGTGTAAATTTGTTAAACATTTTGACATGAAACGGGTGAAAATTGATAGGTAACTAGAGATAATGGACAGCGAACAGAAGGTTTTTGAAGAAAAGATGAATACTGTTGGCATGAAACTGAATGATAAAATACACATCTTCAACTTTTTGCCACATGCGCTAGTTCGGTTATGACCTATTCTAAACATTATTTCGTCATATTTTATCTGGAACAAGTAATCTCTGCATATGATGCTACCTTAATATTAAAATCTGACTCGTCGTCGAGCTTCTCTTCTATTTTTTCCATTTGCTTGTGCAGGGATCTCTGTCCGACTTTGTCCAGCTTCTCCAAGGATTGGATTTAAATTGGTTTTGTTGTCCTTTGTTCCACACACTCCATAAAATTTTAATATTTGGGACTACCTCCATATAGTCTTAGTATAGTTATTCAGTAGTTATTGGTGTGAGTAATTATCTGTAAGAAAAGAAAGCGGCCTCTCTGTTCGGAAACAAATAATTGAGCTATATATAATATGCATGTCTCATTGTTCAAAAGAATAAAAAGATTCTTAATTCAATGCTAAATACTATTGATCAATCGTAATAAAACCTTTAATTTGCTCCCAGACATATGGGAGTTTTTAGAGAACGGATTTTATGCACTAATTAATTAGCAATATATAATAATCTATCTCAAACAAAGTAGAATTTACTTAAAAAATAATAAAAAGGACTCTAAAACTCCTTTTTACATCTTCCAAGCAAGGCAAAAGAGCATTTTCCTAAAGGTCGTACCACTAACAAAACTAAAACAAAGCTAACCAATCCTCCCAACAACCTATCATCCAATGTTCAAGGTAAAAGATTCTATGGTCAAAATATAAATAGGATATTTTTGAAACCATGCATTTAAAGGATTTTAAATAGCTAAAATAAATTTTCATGCAAGTTATTAAATTAGATAAACAAATTAGATGTTACGGTGAGACCCTTCAAGAATAGATAAAAATAATGTAAAGATGTTTCCTATTAAATTTGAATTGATTGTTGTGTTTATTAATGAAAAACCAAAAATACAATTTCATTTAGGTGAGCTTCATGCATCTCTTTTTTTTTAACAAGTATAAATGCAATCATAAAACTTTGTTATTTAGAATGTTTTGTAGCACAAGTTTCAATTAGTAGTGATAGATTGAATGATAATCTAGCTTTACAAGTAGAAAAATAAATGTTTTATAGAAGAAGATGATCTATGGATAATTCAAATAGAAGAAGTAGCAACACATATGTAAGTCCAAATCAATCTCGTGGCCAAATGTATTGAAATATTTGAGTTCAACTATATTAGTCTAAAATGTAAGGCTATTATTCAAATGAATATAGAAAAAAATAAAGTATTGGATATGAAGAAAGAAAATTCAGCATTACTAAATAACATTAAGAAAATATTTTTTACCATGTAATGTTGTAAAATATGTTCAATAAGTTACAACTTTCAGATTTCGGATGTATCAAACACATATTATGAAATGAATAATTTTTTTTCAAAATTGCCACAAATAATAAAATTATATGTTGAATTCAATAGTGACTATAATGATTTATAACTTGCATATGACAAGTGTATAACCTAAAATATGCTACAAAACTTGATACTAATAGAGAATGACAAGCCAATTTTTGAGGGGGGAAATCATAAAATACATCCAATAAGAAACATAATCCATATACTAATCTTTATATTTTTTTTATTAAACTAAAAGAAGTTTTGAAGGGACCCTGAAATCTTTTACACCATGAAATCACCGTTAGTAAATGTAAAAGCTATGATGTATAATAGAAAACACTGAAGTAAAAATAAGGGAGTAACAAAATGATGAAGGGTACTCCCCTTATTAACACAAACACACAAAAAAATTGAGAATAACAAGATTTACAAAGACAGGAAATGAGCTTTCTATTATCCAGCATTAAATGAAATTACAATATTCTGAAATATAACATGCACATTTAGAAATACAACATGCATAGACACATGGGCATTTTATTACAATATTTTGCAAGCCAAAGCCACCAGATGCATAACCCAGAACTGCCCTAGACAACCCTATGGGCCTTCAATATATAGGCAATTTTAACCGCACAAGAAGATTGTAGAAGTCAAACCCTAAAGTTTGAGGCCGACCATCCCTAAGATATTATTATTCATTTATATTACATTAGAATAGGCCTGAACAACTTCGGAACCTAAAAATAAATTTTGAAGGAACTTTAACTTTTTCAAGTTTAGGTAACGCAACTTTCGGAGACCATAACTCATCACTCATTGACCCGATGGGTTAGCGTAAGCCCATTTTGGAAATGTCATGAAGTGCTCTGCAATTATTGTCGTGCACAAGCTCCAAATAGCCAAGGTTTTGAATCCATTTGGAGCCTCTAAAGCCTTCAAAAATGAGTTCAAAATTTCTGTACCCTGCTACCAATACCAAAAATATTCAACATCTACAAAACTAGACTTGATCTAGAAATGAAACTTTATTGGCAGGTTGATACAATAAAATTGAACCTCTAGAGAAGAAAATAGAACATTCTGAGGTCCAACAAAAAAAACTAAAATTAGTAACTTTCTAGAAACAACAAATCTGCATAAAATAACCCTTATTGAAAAGAAACCAAAAATATTTTTGGGTGATGCAAGATTGCTCTTACACCCACGATGCTCCCGCATCAAACACTCGGGGTCATTTGAGAAGTGAACCTGTCATGTCCCAAGTGGTCAAAGGAAAACCAAGATGGTTAACCTCCTCCCTTGATAGCCATGATGAATCTTCTATAGGTCATCCTTTTCATTTCACCAAATATTCATCATATTTCTTGTTCCTTGTGCTTCTACCAAAATGACTATCTAAAATGTCTTCAATCTCTAATGTAGCTAAAGTAGTTGCTGGAATATTCCATTGTGCTTCTATGATTTGATCTTCAACACCTCGCTCATGATATTCTGTCAAATCTGAAATGTTAAATACTGGTAAAATATTCAGCTCACTGGGAAACTCAACTTCATAAGCATTTCCTAAATCATGCTTCTTCAGTATTTTGCATGGTCTAAACTTATTCAACTTCAACTTATTATATGTTCCTACTGGAAATCTCTCCTTTCTCAAATGAGCCATGACTTCATCTCCCACCTGGAATTCCTTATGCCTCATTTTATTGTTTTCCTTAGCCTTGTACTATGTATTAATTTTATTAATATGTTTCCTCACCTCCTCATGCAAATTATTCAAGTGCTCTACAAAGTTTTTAGCTTTAGCACTACTTTAGTCTCCTTTGTCCAACTTTCTTAATTATGTTGCATTTCTTGGACTACTTCCATATAATATCTGGAATGGTGATTTACCACTGCTCCTATTAACATAATTATTATATTAAAATTCTGCCTATGGTAAAACCAAATTCTATCCCTTTGGTTTATCCCAAACTAAGCATCTCAAGTGGTTTCCCAAACTCTTATTCACAACTTCTTTCTGTCCATGAGCCTTTGGATGGTGTACTGAGCTAAACTTCAAATCTATCTTTGACTTTTTCCACAAGGTTCTCCAAAAGTACCCAAAAAACTTGGTGTCACGAACTAAAACTATGCTCTTTGGTAATCCATATAGTCTTACCACCTCCTTGAATATAATTCTGCTACATGAACAACATCATTAGTCTTCTTGCAAGGAATGAACTATGCTATTTTGGAAAACCTATCCACCACTACAATTATGGAATCATGTCCTCTCTAAGTTCTCAGTAGGCGAAGAAGAAATTCAATACTAATATCCTCCCACGGCTTCTTTAGTACATGCAATGGCTAATATAAACTTGTATTCTGCTTCTCTCCTTTTTCCATATGACATACCCTTCAGCCTTGAACAAATTTTTGAGCATCTTGCTATAGCTCTGGCCAATAATAGTTCTCACTAACTAGAGAAATGGTTTCATCTCATCCAAAATGTCCAGCCAGTCCTCCACTATATTTTTCTTTGATTAGATTCTCCCTCATGGAGCTCTTTGGAATGTACAACTAACTACCTCTTAACAACATATCATCCTGGATTATGTAATCCAATCATTTGGTTCTATCCAGAGTAACAATTTCTCTACAAGCTTTCCAAGATTTGCCAAAATCTGGATCTTCGGGATACAAACTCTTGAGTTACTTGAACCCAAAAACCTTAATCTGCATCTCTGTTAGCAAAACCTATCTTCTACTAAGGGCATCTGCAACCCTATTAGACTTCCCACTCCCTTCTTTCAAAAAAAAGTGTAACTCTGCAAAAACTCAATGCATTTCAAATGCCTTTTATTCAACTTTCCTTGACTATTCAAATATTGCAAAGTTTGATGATCAGTAAATAAAATAAACTTTTATGGCAAAGGTTAAGGTTTCCACTTCCTCAATGCTTGGACTATAGCATAGAACTCGTGATCATAAACATAATATTTTCTCTTGGCATCATTCAACTTCTCACTAAAATAAGCAATTGGTTTACCTTCTTGACTCAAAACTACTCCAATAGCATTACCACTAGCATCATAGTCTACTTGAAACACCTTGTTAAAATCTCGAAGTGCTAAAACAAGTTGTTCTAAAAAAGTTTCTTTTCAACAGTTCAAAACTCTTATCTGCCCCTACAGCCCACTTAAAATCTTTCCTATCCCCTCTCATTGTTTAAGTCAAAGGTCCATAGATACTAGTGAAACTTCTAATAAACTTTCTCTAAAAGCTATCCAAACCATGAAAATATCTTACCACGGTAGCACTCCTTGGGTAGGCCATTTGAGGATAGCCTGCACCTTCTCTGGGTCCATTTTTAGACCTTCTGCTGAGAGTAAAAATCCCAGATACACTAATTTCTTCTTCATAAAACTGCACTTCTTCAAATTAATCAGCAACTTCTCTTTGCTTAGCCTCTCAAACACCTTACAAATATGCATCATATGTTCTTCCAATGTCTTACTAAAAATACAAATATCATCTCGGTAAACAATGACAAACTTACCCATAAATTATTTTAGTACTTCATCCATGAGCCGCATGAATGTGCTCGTTGCATTTGTTAGCCCAAAAGGCATGACTAACTACTCATACATACCCTCCTTTTTCTTAAAGTCTTCCTTCTATTCATCTCATTCTTTGATCTTGATTTGGTGAAATCCACTCTTTAGATCTATCTTTTTGAAATACTCAACTCCACTCAAACAATCCATAATATCATCCATTCTTTGTAAGGGAAATTTTTACTTAATAGTGATCTATTTGATAGCTCAAGAATCTGTACACATCCTTCATTCTCCATTTTTATTTGGTGCTAACACCGCTGGTACAAAACATGGACTCAAGCTCTCTCTGATCAATCCCTTCTACAACAACTCATGCACTCTTATGTTCAATTCCTCACTCTCTACTGGAGTCATCCTATGGGCTGCCTTGTTTGGTAAACTAGCCCCCTGGAATCAAGTCCATCTGATCATTGATCTTTCTTACTAGTGGTAATCCATCAGGTACATTATCAGAAACATTATCCTAAAACTCTTCCAACATGTCTGCAAATTTTGCACGTACATCTTCTACTTCTTCTTTACCCAGTTTTGGAATTAGGGAAAAACACATATGCTCATGTCTCATACCTTTTAAGAAATTTATTCCATCAACATAACATATTCTGGCATTACTACATACCTTTTCTTCAGTTTCCTTCAATGGATTTAGCTTGTATCATACTTCATCCTTTCTTAAAGAATAAGTATTAGTATGACCATCATGTATGGCACGCCTGTCAAACAGCCAAGGCCTTCCTAGCCAAAAATGACATGCATCCATCAGGATGATATCGGTAAAGTACCTGATCTGGGTAACTTCTAATATTAACTTTACTAAGCACTTCTAATTGACCACGACCTTGTGGTCATCCTATACCTAGGAAATTTTGTATGGACGTAAGTGTTTTTCCCCTTTTAGCTTCAAATTTGTGACCATTTCTTATGATACCATATTTTCATTGCTTACACCATCAATAATCACATCACAACAATTATCCTCACACTTACATCTAGTTTGAAATAGGCTCTTCCTCTAATCTAAGCTCTTCTCTTCATTTATCGAGATCCTCCTAACAACTAGGGTTTCTCCTCTCTTAGAATCTTCTAAGTATTTTGACTGAGCTTCTTCATATTCTTGCACAACTCGTGCATGGCCTTCATTCCTCATATCCATCCTTCCTTGAAGTTGTGGGCATTCATAGCCTCTATTTCCTTCTTCTCCACAATGGAAGTGTGTCCCATGAAAACCTCCTCTTCCTGGTCCTTTCCCTCTTCCTCTTCCTCTCTAATCCCTATTATTTTGATTATGGGAATGATTGAAATTATTTCCCCTCTGATTTTGACTGCTACTTGACTCATCATTACTTTTTTATCTTCATTTTGGTCTCCATAAGACCGTCCACTAGAGCTTCCACCATGACCTCTTCCAGCTTGCTTTATTTCGAACTTATTGTTTATCTTCTCTTCCACTGTTAGGGAAAACTGGTACACCTCTTCAATACTAGTCATTCTAACCAAACTCAACTCATCTTGAATACTTGGCTGCAATCCATAAAGATAACGAGAAAATTTTTCCTTCTTAGGTTCTACATGACCTATTCTAATAAGGACTTGATAGAACTCTTCTATATACTCCCGCACAGATTTTCCCGCTTGTTTCAACCCTTGCATTTTTCATAGTAGGTCTAGCTCATAATCAATAGGAATGAATCATCTCTTCAATTTCTCCACCATTCAGTCCCATCTTGTGATATTCTCCTTTCCTCTTCTATTCCTCTCCAACTGAATCTTATGCTACCAAATTTTTGCATGGCCCTTCAGTTTGGACTTCACAAATTTGACCTAATTTGGATCTTCAACATCTTCATATATAAAATATTCTTCTAGATCATTGATCCAGTCGATCAGGTCCTCTAGGTTAAGATTTCCCAAAAATTTGGGAACTTCAATCTTGGGTCTCTTTCCAATCTATCAAATGGACCTCAAAAGCATATCATGTTCAGGATCTCTAGGTGCTTCTAGTGCTTCATGATCACCTTTTACTTCTTCTTCAAATTCCTCTTGACTTTTATCTCTAACTGCAATATTCATTTCTTGACACAACTCCTCTTTTAATGCTTGAACTTATCTCTAGAAGACTCTAGAACCCTCGTTCATCACACCTGCAACTCTCCCGCTATGATTCCTTCATGGACGCATTTTGGGCTCTTATCACGCGAACCCACAACGACAACCTTGGTGCAAACTACCTCATAGTTGGTGATCTCTCTACACACACAGGAACTCCTGCTCTGATATCACTTGATGAAGGGTACCCCCCTTATTAACACAAACACACAATAAAATTCATAATAACAAGATTTGTAAAGATAGGAAATAGGATTTCTATTATGTACCATGAAATTAAATTACAATATTCTGAAATATAACATGCACATTAAGAAATGCAACATACATAGCAACATGGGAATTTAATTACAATATACTACAAGCTAGAGCCACCCAATGCACAACCCCGAATTATCCTAGACAACCCTATGAGCCTTCAATATATGGGTAATTTTAATGGCCTACAAAGATTCTAGAAATCAAACCCCAAAGTTTGATGTTGACCATTCCTAAGATATTATTATTCATTCTTATTACATTAGAATAGGCCCAAACAACTTTGGAACCAAAAATAAATTTTGAGGGAACTTTAACTTTTTCAAGTTTAGGTAGCGCAACTTCCGGAGATCATAGCTCATCACCCATTGACCTAATGGACCTTTGCAACCTTATTTCGTAAATTCCATGATGTTCTCTATAATACCTAACTTTTGTAGGCTCTAGCTAGCCAAGGCTTCGACCGCATAAGCCTTCATAACTGAGTTCTATGTTTATGTACCCTACTGCCAATATGAATAATATTCAACATATACAAAAGTAGACTTGATCTGGTAATGAAACTTTATAGGAAGGTTGATACAATCAAATTGAACCTCCAGGGAAGAAAATAGAACATTCTAAGCTACAACAAAAAAATTACTAAAAATAGTAACTTTCTAGAAATAGCAACTCTGCACAAAATAGACCTTATTGAAAAGAAACTAGAAAATATTTTTGGGTGATGCAAGATTGTTCTTACATCCAAGATGCTCTTGCATCACAAAAGTAGGGTCGTCGACACACAAAACTACTGAAGTTCTTTCTAAATCTTAGTAGGCTCTAGATTATTGTTTATAACCTTCTCATGCATATCCATAACATCATAGATGATTTTGTACTAGTTAGTATTACCTCTAGCATGGCTATGGATCATATAAAATGGACCTTGCAGAGGAACCAAGCCCATTTTATATTGATCATTGGTATAAACTTTATTTTAACAAATAAAAACAACAATAAGATGCATTTCCTTACCCTTCTTCACATCATTAGCTTTGAGAACCTTGGTGATTTTGTTGAGCATTTTTAGTACCACGGTTCTACTTTGGATGCCGATACTACAAACAAAGACCATCATTCTGAATTTCTCATGCACCTATCCTGTTACTTCCTTTGGCATTATTATTTTATCTTCTTTCTCAATCTCCATATCCTTAGTTGTAAATGTAGAGAGGAAAGATCTAGTTAACTTAATATAATTGTATACAATTTTCGATTAGTCAGATTCCATTACTTGATATTTACATTAAAATGCAATGACTTTTTAAAACATTATCATCCCTTATAGAAATTGTGTATGATAATGAATCACATTCAACATATTTATTATTTAAATTATCAACCTAAACTTAAATTAATTTAATGTACTCTAACATTCCTCCCTTATTGGATTAATTGAAATAAAGTGTGGAATATTGCAATGGTTTTGGACCCAACCATTATGGACACTTTGATGAAGCGCCTTCACCAATCATCCTTGCTCACTTAGAAATGAATTGAATTAATTATTGTATCTCCTAACTTTAGAACTTAAAACCATATATACAAAATGAGACAACATAATAGTTTTCCCACCCACATGCACAATGAGACACATTTTCTCAAAAATTCCATATCTCCTTAGAGTATTTCTAATGCCTCATCCAATGTCATGTATGAGACACCTTTACTTTGAAAGCTCACATATCCCTTGAGTGTGTTTAACACCTCCTGAAGTACTTTTGAAACTATCTATCCTCTGATGTATAAATTACCAACTATAGTTCTACACATGAGACACCTTTCCTCTAAAATTCCACATCTCCTCTAAGTGTTCTTAATGTCTCCTTAAATTCTCAACAAATCTTCAACCAAATTGGATTACACAAAAAAGTGCACCCACAAGAAAATTTACCTGCTTGCTTCTTAAAGGGATAAACATGATGCCAATACCCCTCTTTCCTTTATGGACATAATTAGGGTGCTTCTCATGAAACTAATCATCCCTATGTAGAAGCTAGCTTGGGATGACAGATATCCTCCTACCTTTCTTTCCTCTGACCTCTAATTGGACCTTTATGTACTCTATCCACTTGATTCTACACGTGATCCATTTATAAAATTCAAATTTTTATCATGTGCAATGCAAATTCTCTCAAAAATACAAGGAATGAGTAGCCATGAAGTAAAAACTATGAATCTAATTGAAAAATGTGAACAAGAGATCTCTAGTATACACTCTACAATACAAAATATGATCAAGATTAAATATATAAAATAAATAATATAATGTATTCAATATTGTATATTACAAACCAACATGAAATAATCTCTTTATTTGATGCATTAATGGAGACCTTGAGAAAAAAATTCAAACAAATTTTTAAATTAGAAAAAAAAAAAATTTGGCAAGTGAAACAAAACCTTTTGACTTTCCCTATTTTATCTCTTACCACTTTTAAAATTTCAAATGCATTACCAAAACTCCAAATGCCCTTTCCTTGTTCCCTATGAATATGATCCTTGTAACGCCTATTACCTTTATTGCATATTCAAGGCCAAACACATTTATATGTTCTAGAGAATAAAGAGAATTTGCATAGCTTGTACAACTTATTATCTTATAAATGCAAACATATAAACATATTTTATTATTTCCCTTGCCTTCTTCTCATGCAAATTCGCAACTTCAATTCTTAGTGTCAAAGTCTTGAATCCATATCTTGGTCAATTAGACCCCATATTAGGGATTTTGATGCTCAAAATTATAAAACAAATATGTCATTGATAGATTTCTTCAAATCAACCTCTATTGTATATCTCAATATTCTCTTTCTAAATCTATCTAAATATATATCCTCGCAATAATTCTACAAAAACTAAAAGTATTTTGAGTGCAAATTTTGAATCAAGATCTTGATCAAGGTGTAATTTTTTATGTTGTCTACTTGATTGAATGCTTCCAAGAAATATAATCACAAGGAGTAAAATTATTGCAAGATTTTTAGAGAAAAGATTATTTGAAAAATATTTAAAGAAAATGCAATAGGTTAGTATAAAACTAAAAAAATAGTTATCTCACTAATTTTATAGTGAAAGAGAAAGAACAATGCACAATATTATTATCTAACTCTACCAAATATATTTATTGTATGGAAAATATAACCTTTTATAGAAACAAAATATTCTTAGCAAATCTGATCATGAATAAGAAATAGTGGAGAAAATAGAATCAAATTGGTTACCATTTGATGTGTTCACCAAAGATAGAGCTTGCTTTATAAAATATGTCATTTAGGAATATTTAGATATAAAAGAAGGCAATTTCTATAACAATACCCAATAAGAGGTCTTCCTTGAGTCTAAGGGAAATTTTTCTATGTACTTTCTACTTCATCTTCATTCTTCATGCCACTCAACAATTGTGATTCTCTTCTTGTGATTTTAGTAGTAAACTTATACTAGCCCATCCTCAACTGCCAATACACTTGTGTGCTAGATTTGAATGGCTATCATTCTACATTCTAAAACCCTGACACACACACACAATAT
>MU223567.1:4940938-4958438 GCA_018584345.1 Thuja plicata | reverse complement strand
AAAATTACCAGTAACAAATTAAAGTGATGATGCCAGTGCATTTTTGGAGGTGTACCATTTCAAAATCAAAGGGCATAAAAGGGACTAATTAATAAGATTATCAGTGTGTAATCTATGATAATATTTTGATACTTGATGTTGAGGAAGCCAATTTCTGTGAAGGATAAGTTGTGATTCAATTGACATTTATTGTGTTGGGACTACCATTTTTCTTCTTTGCCTTGATGTTTTTCATAGTCAATTCTTGCAGTTTAATGCATAAACCCTTAAACCCTAGTGGTAGTTTCATTGCAAAATCCTAAAGCCCCAGGTCTTCTGTGACTTTTTTTATAAAATGTCATTACCTTTTTTTGGTCACTTAAGTCCTTAAGTCCATGTGCCTTTTTATTCTATTACCGAGCGGGGATTTTTTATATCTTTGTCATGTTTCCAAGCCAAGGTCTTTTAATTATTCCTAAGTCTTATCTCCAAATCTCCAGATTGAGACCCAATATTCCTTGGTGTTTGGAGACTTGATGACTTAAGGTTATCTCTTTATCTCCAGATGGCTAGGAATATGCTTGTTCTATTGAGCAACTTAGCGGGGATCATTGATCTTTATCTGATCATGTGGATGTCTCTAGACATCCAAGTGGCACTAGAGTTAATGTAGGTATTTGGTGACTTGGCAATTTTCTTTATCTCCTAGTCTCCATATTAGACTTGAGTTTGGCCAGGTCAAATTTGGTTACATTTGGTGATTCAGAGATAGCTTTATCTCTGAATCTCAGAACAGATCAGAGTTAAGTCAAATAATCATGAGTTTAAGTCTCGACCATTGATGCAAAGTGGATCCTATGGCTATCTCTTAATCTCCAAATTAAATCAAGGTTAACTCAGGTATTACAATATTTGAATATTTCCCTTAGTTGCTAGATCTCTATATTGATATGAGTTAAAGTTAAGTTTGCTGAGATAAGGCATAGATTGTTGATCAGAGCAGAGATGTGCGGTTTTCACTAGATTTCTAGATAAAGCTAAAGGGATAGTAGGCATTCAGCAATCAAGAGATAATGAGATTAGATGTGTACATGTTTCCAAGTGGCCGGTCAGATTAGTAGTTCTCGCCAGATCTTGAATCAAACTCAGGGCTATATATTTTATTTGGTGATTCAGAGATTAAGTTTATCTCTGAATCTTAGGATTTGACCAGAGTTATTATGGATATATGGAGATTCAAATATTAATTCTATCTCTAAATCTCAGGATTTGAACATAGTTAGTATGAATCTTGGAACGGACAAGAATTAATAATGAGTCATGAAGGATCTATTGCAAGTCATTGATGCACATCAAGATCGATGGTTGTTACTTAATATCAGAGTACACCATGAGTCAAGCCAAAATTTTAGCAATTCATAGATTGCTTTGATCTTTGAATCTCTTGATCAGACTAGGGCTAAACCTAACTATTGGAGATTTTGAGATTTACTTGGTCGCTAAATCTCTTAATCAAGCCTGGGTTAAATTTACTGTTTAGAGATCTCACAGGCTGATGCCATGTGTTTTAAGATAGAGATGATAGAGGGGTAGTCACTGACTCTCATGTTAGACCAGGATCAAGAAAGGAGTTCCAAGTTAAGAAGCTGGGTAAAGTTCATGCAAATACTTTTAAATCTCGCGGCTAGCATTTTGACTGAATCACAACATGAACCAATGATAACGTTCAAGCCATTACAACCGATTGACACATAGAAATTCTGATGTCATGAGTCCCAGGTCTTCAAAGGCAATTAAAGACATACAATTTTCTTTATATATGATGGTTCGCGCCATGCCTTAAGGTGTAAATCATCGACATATATATTGTTTGAGCCATTGTGATAGATTTCCACGTCATAGGTCAGGATCTGGGTCAGTGCTAGTAGTTAAATTAAAGGTAAAGAAAGTTGAGTTTGATATGATGGTGACATTTTTTCGTAGGCTGAAAATGCTTGTCAAATAGTCTATAAGGGAATGTGACAGGATGACATGTGGCAATATGGTGGGCCAGGATCAAGTGAAAGGTAAAGTAAAGTAAAGTTTAGATGAGTTTTTTTGGATTATGTGGCTGGCATTATCACTCAAAGAAAAGATGCACGTTAGATAATGATAAAGGCAAAGCGATAGCGAGACACGTGTCCAAGTCTGGTCTTGTGCCCAGGTAACTCATAGGTGATTGATGGATCGATTTAGATGGAAAATTATATAATCTTGGTGGTTGATAGTGATTTTGTGCCACCTATAGCTGTTAGAGAAGGTATTTAGATATTCAAATTGATTTCTCAGGGTTTTAGGTGGTGGCGCTACTTTCCAATTCACATAGGATTTTAAGTGCTACAGATCAGATTCTTTTGGATCTTTTGAAGAAAGATCAATCGATGGAGAAAGAAGGATAAGTGTGAATCAGAATTCAAGAAGGAAAGATGTGAATCATATTTAAATTAAATGGTTTCCTTCTTCTATATATTGCTTTCTTTTCTCTTTTGTAAGGGTTTTATTTTCTCTGCAAGAGTTCAGAGAAGGCTCCAAGTGTGGTTCCTCTGTAAATATTGATTCCTTTTCTTTTCATATAGGGTGTTCTTAGTTTCCTTTCTATTTTCAAAGAAGGACATCATTGTAACAACAAGTTATATAAATGAAATTCTAGTATGGTTGTTTGGATATCAAGTTGTCTCCATTATTCTTCCTAAATAATATAGGTTATGACATCCAGGGTATTTTAGTCTTATCTATTGTAGATTTATAATAGATTTATTTAAATAACGACTGTGATTTAGGATTTTTCTTCAAATGTGTATGAGTTGGGGTATTAAGGATATGTCAACTTTTCTTTTAGTGGATACTGATTAATGTATTGTCTATTCCAGGGTCTCTTCCAAGGGGAGGGTTAAATACTTTGAATAGGTAATTTTGCATATTTGAATGCATAGGTGTATCCACAAGTAGAACTTGATTGATGGGGTATGTTTGATGTAAGGCATTAGACATATCAGATTGTGCTATCTTCTTTATTCATAATCTTCTTTGCAATGTTATATTTGACTCTGTTCTATAATGGATAAGGCACTGGTCTATTATAGATCTGGGGTATTTTAGGGATCCATTAATCAAATCATAAATTAAAATAATTTCCCTTTCATGTTGATAAGAGTTAGGATAGTTCTAGTTCTCAGACATACTCTATGCAAGTGGGGTATTGCAAGAGATTTTGTAAAACACTGAGGTACATGTTACCTAAAGGTTTGAAAGTTATTCCATAGTTATATATCTGCAAGATATTTTTTTCACAAAGGAGTTATGTGTTTGCAAATTAGGTAGTTTCTCCCTGAGTGATGTGAAAATCAAAGTGAAGGAGGTCTTTGAACCTTTTCAATGTTATCTTTCTCTTGTCTCCTTTGTGTTGAGGATGTTGAGTTTTTTTCCTAGGTTTTTAATCCTACAGCCTGGTCTCAGAATCTCATCTAGGAAAGGAGAGTGCACAAAAAATTACTAACATAATGTTCTTTGTTTGTCAAGGAAAGCCACCTTATGTGATACATTCCTTCAAGGTCTAATGTGGATGCCAAGTTGGTGATTGATCTCTTTATTAGACAGTGACTTTGCATATCACAAACATTTTTCTAAATTTGGGCAGAATAGGTTTGCCAACATTGAATGAAGATCCATGTCCAGTTCTCCAACCAGACTTAGAATTTGAAAAAGAAATCCAACAGGATGTTTTGAGTGATCTCATGTCTGTTGCTTGGGATCTTTGTACTGGTTATACTGGATATCAGAGTGATATTGTCAATCTGGAGGTGGAACAAGATAAGGAAGAATTACGTGCCATTTTTTAGGAGAATGGTTTTGATCAGGAATAGTTTCTCAAGGAGATGAACCAACTGCTCAATGGGCTCCATGTCAACTAAGTGTCATTTTTATATAGCCATTGTCAAACAGTCTTTTTTTGTAACATCTAACGATTGGGTTTTATTGGGTTGTGAAATTTTGATAGTTTGATGTAATTATTGAAAATAGAATGTAATACCATTCGAAGCATTTCACTTCCTCTCTGAGGAATCCACAAGCATTTTGAAAATTAGTATAAATATATATATATATATATATAGGTGGACTAATAGGGAGAATTTTTTGTAAAAAAATATATCGAATATAGATATTGTAGACCTTTACCCTAAAAATTGGTTAGTTGAGTGTTTTAGCTTCCTTTGATTTTTTTTCTTCTTGATAATTAAATTGCAGATTTAATTACCATTATAAGACTTGTGTATCTCTTTTAATTCTTACTTATGTGTCTGAAAATCTATTGAGAATAATGAAAACATTGTCTTATTCTCACTGCTTAGTTGGTTTCCATGTGTGGAATTAAATTCAATTGAACTGGCCATATGTTTTGAATCCTGATATGACTACATTAATAGAATTGGATGGTTGATGGTCTATAAACAATTATATGTTGTCTCATTCAAGGTACATGGTAGCTTAATGGAAGGTGACTCTGTAGCCCAATAGATAAGGGACTGGTCTTTGTGATTTTTTTCTTTCTTTGGAGAAAGTGGGGCTTAGGATTCATTTCTTAAGTGAGTTAATGAGTATTGAATTTTCTTTTAAAATTTAAGTTGACAAAGTTAAAAGGTGCACTCGCCTTGGTTTAGAAGAACTAAAAGAGTAGAATAATTAGCTCTTTGTTGGTGATTGTTATTCATTGGCCCTAATTGCATGTTCAGGATTATTAATATAAAAATTTATACCTCCTTCTAAACTACATTTTATAGACCCAACACATCCTTCGGTGAACTCCTCTACCGATGCGTCAAGGATGTCAATACATATCAACATATAAAGATGAAACATGAATATGCATAGGATATTTCTACATAAATGAAAACATCAAGAATAGCATCAAATTCACATTCTAACAATCTCCCCCTTTGTCATTGATGGAAACATTCATCGGTAAAAAAGCCAAAAAGTCACAGTTAAAAGATATCAGCATCAAAGTTCTCTGTACTACTCCAATTCCCCCCCCCCCCCCCCTTTGAAAAAAATGACAAAGTACCAAAAATCTCCCTTACTAACTCACTATTTTCCCCCTAAGAGGAAGCCACAAAGTATTGATCCAGAAAAGAATAAGCATACAAAGTACTAGACCAATGTACAGACTGGTGAATCTAGTGAACTCTAAGAAGGGGCCATTGAACACCCAACTTCCCCAAGAGATACTCAAAAATATCCTTGTACAAAGGTTTTGTAAATATGTATTATATCTTTTCCTTTGTAGGAACATACTCAAGCTTCACTGCACCTTTCGATACCTTCTCTCTGATAAAATAATACATGATATATATAGGCTATGTTATGCAATGCTATACTAGATTCCTGGACATACTTATATCAATGGTATTGTCAGACATAAGTGAAATTGGCTCATCCAAGGTAACACATATATCCTACAAATTCTCTTTCATCGACAATACCTAAGTAAAACATAAATATGTTGTAATGTATTTTTCTTTAACAGTTGATAAAGCTACAAATCATGCTTCTTGCTTGACCAAGAAACTAACTGGGAGCTAGGAAATTAAGCTTCACCAGTGGTACTTCTTTGGTTATCCAATTATCCTACCCAATCTGAATCTATACATGTTGTGAGCATGAAATATGATCCTTTTGGATACCACAAGCCAAACTATTATGTTCCTTTCAGATATCTAAATTTTTTCTTTAATTCCATAACATGTGACTCTTTCCATTCTTTCTGAAATCTAGATGCCAAACATACTACATACATGATATCTAGTCTAATAGAAATTTCCTATAATAATCCATCAACCATTGATATATACTTTCCTGTATCTTCTTTCGGTGACACATCCTCCTTAGTCAACTTACAACTAGTAACAATTGGAGTGCATACCTTGTTGGAATTCTCTAACCTAGATTTCTTCAATAATTCCTTGACATACTTGGAATGAGAAATGAAAATGCTTGTACTGCTCTGATTTACTTGTGATCCAAGAAATAAATTCAACTCTCCAATCATAAACATCAAACTCTTTCTTCATCTCCTCTACAAATCTCTTGCACAAATCATCCTTACCTCCAAAAATAATATCATTAAAATTCACAACCACAATCAAGATCTTATTTAAATATATCTTCTAGTACAAGTTATTGTCTATAGAACCTTTGTGAAACTCTTGTATAATAAATATCTCTCTAAATTTCCATACCAGGATCTTGGTGCCTATTTCAATCCATACAGTGCCTTCTTGAGTCTACATATTTCTTTTGGTTCTTCTTCTTCACTAAAACCTTCTTTTTGTTAAATATGCAGTTTTTCCTTTAGTTCTCCATTCAATAATGCTAACTTGACATCCATCTGATAAGATTTGAAATCTTTGTATGTTGCAAAAGCTAGAAATATCTGGATCGCTTATGTATGGAGAAAATGGGCACAATTATCTTCAAACTCAATTCCCTCCACTTGAGTTTAACCCTTGCATACTAATATTTCCTTGTTGCTTATTACCTTACCATTCTTATCCAACCTTTTTTGGTAAACCCATTTTGTTCCAATCACATTATTATCTATCAGTATGGGCACAAGTTTCAAGATCTTATTTTTCTCAATTTTATCAAGTTCTTCCTTTATTTTCTTAACCAAATTCTAATCATTACACACTTCTTCAACCAAGTAATCCAAATTTTTGACCTTTCAAACTTAAACTAGCATTCACAAGATTAACCTTAATTACAAAAAATGAAACTCATACACATCCAAATCCATCCACAAAATTGACACAAATATTTATATCATGGAAACCCAAATAGGGAAAAAAACTATGGTGGGAATTAGTACCCACTAAATGATGTACTCTTTTAAAGTACATCCTGTGAGGAGCTTAACCCTATTAGGAGTTTACAAAAACACTATTAGATGCTACCTGATTAAGGGATTTACCATAGGCTTTTTAGAACCTTTACCATGTTAAGAGTAGCCATGTTAGAGGAATTTGAACACTTGACAAAGTGTAACCTTATTACAGGATTTAAAATAGATCTGTTAGGATACTTTGTTAAGGGATTTAACCTATCACAATTGCTAGGGAACAACATATAGAATGATCTTTAGAATGGAACCACCTTGGCTTGATCAGATCCACTAAAGCACACGATCTCTTTTGAACATACTTAACTCTTCCCTAGCTTGATTGCAACATGCACTTTCCACTGCACTTCTTCAACATATGATCACCACAATTAGCATTCAAATTCATGCAATATATGTTGATCTTTTAAGTTCATCCCCTTAACCAATCCCTAAACTTGAATTTCAAGAATCCTTCACAAATTGAACACACCACATAACATAATTAAATGCATAAAACATATTTCTAATACCGCATCAGCCAATAGAATATTTACCAAGGATTTGGTATTAAAGAGTCAAACAAATTTTGACTAGACTCAAGCTTCCTCAATAACCTTATCCACATGCTAGCATTGAAAAATGTGGTGCCAGATCACAACCTCCAATCATGAAGACACATCACCAGAAAGTGACTAACTCAAGTGATTCCACCAAAACCTCAACATCGACCACCAATCAAAGATTTATCACTTGTTGCTCAAGATCACAAATACTTTAACTCTAGCTTAGCTCTCCAGTCACCAATCTTGCACACTGATCACCCAAATGAGTTGTGATCACAAATGTAGATTTTGAATATTGTTAACCACCATATCCTATGACCCCTCCATAAGAAACAAAAAGGATTTGACAAGACATTCAAATCACCTATCATTGGTCATTAATTGTTCTAACAATTGGACTGTTATACTTCAACCGATTGTAAATTTCACATAAGATCACTTCAGTAGTAGCGGTCATACATTAGACATCCAGAGAGACCCCAAATTCTTCCATAAAGATAGAAACCACTGAAGCTCACTGTAACCCTTCAATCATGATGACTAACCTTGGAAATGAACTAAAAACACAAGGGCAATAGTTGACATCAATGACAACATAATGACTGATCATCCTATAATCAAATCTGCATCATGACTTCTGAAAAAATTACTTACCATTACTACACCAGATATGCCAACAATCTCCCCCTTTGACATTGATGGAAACACTCTCTATTCTTTTCACCAACATTATAATTTATGCACAAACCCTCTCAACATCAAAAACACTTAGAAAATAAAGAAAATGTTTCAACTTATATCTTTTAGGTTTTACGCAATTACTTGCCCTTTCACTAAAAATTTTCTTTATCATACTCACTTTCTCCCCCTTTGTAAACAATTCCAAAGATGTCAAACACAACTTATATGTTCTCTACTATACCTGACTAACCCAAACACATTACAACATAGACTTCTCCTCCCTAAGGAGTTTCTCCACAACATAAATCCAAACATAAAGATATTTAATGGATACACTTAGATTAATGCAACACAATCTTCTTTTAATTCAAATCAGTTAGGAAAGTACCCCCAATCTTCCTCTTAGATACCTAAATGTATCCTTAGGCAATGGTTTAGTGAAAATATCAGCAACCTTCTCCTTAGTTGGCACATACTCCAACCTCACTTCTGTTTCTTTTACTTGTTCTCTAAGTAAATGATATTTGATAGTTATATTCTTAGTCTTAGAGTGCATCACCGGGTTATTTGAAATGTTAATTGCACTTGTATTGTAGAATTAAATAACCATCAGTTGACTTACCTTCTGTTGAATTTCTTCCAGAATCTACTTGATCCATAATATATTTGTATAATTAATTGCAGCAACAACATACTCAGCTTCAACTATTGATTGAGATATATAGTTTTTCTTCTTGATTATCCAAGATACAAGCCTATCTCTAATAAAAATATACACCTCCACTTGTTCTCTTCTAATCATCAACATTACGTACCCAATCAACATAAGTAAACACATTTAAAGAGAGATCACCTTTATGTCCATATGAAAGACCATTGTCTCCAACTCCCTTAAGATATTTGAATATTCTCTTCACTGTAACCAAATGAGATTCCTTAGGATTAGATGAAAATCTGGCCACTAATCCAACTTCTTGTGCTATTTCTGTTCTATTGTGCATCACATATTGTAGCTTACCGATCATGGACCTGTAAAGTGTCTCATCCTCCTCCTGTGAATCATCTTCCTTGATAGTTTCGATTGGTAACCATAGGAGTAACATCTGGTTTTCAGTCTTCTAACCCTAAATCCTTCAATATTTCCTTTGTATATTTGGATTGACTTATGTAGATACCATGTTTCATCTATTGAATATACAATTCAATGAAGAATTTAATCTCACTAATCATAGACATATCAAATTCTTTCCTCATATCTTCTGAAAATGATCTACTCATCTCTTCATTGCCACAAAAATGATATCATGTACAAATATCTCTACAATAAACAACTTTTCATCTTTCTTAGTCTTCAAATGTACATTACTTTTATAACTTGTGCTAATAAATCCAATTTGAATCAGATATGAGTGCAATCACACATACCATTCCCTTAGTGCTTGTTTAAATCCATACAAAGCTTTCTATAATTTGGACACCATGTTCTTACCTTCTGAATTATAAAATCCTTCACTTTGTTCAGGGTATATCTCTTCTTCTATAAAACCGTTAAGAAAATCTGACCTAACATCCATTGGCTATACCTTGAATCCCTTATTCAAAGCATATGCAAGAACTATCCTTACACCTTCAAGTATGGTCATAGGTGAAAATGTTTCACCATAGTACATACCTTCCTCTTATTAATATCCTTTGCACACCAATATTTCTTTATTCCTTATCACTTCACCTGTCTCATTCATGTTGTTTTCAAAAATCCATTTAGTACCTATCACATTCTTATTTACTAGTCTAGGCACTATTGTCCAAGTTTTGTTCTTCTCAATATTCTCTAATTCTTCTTACATATATTTCACCTAATCTTTATCATTCGGTGCATCTTTCACTATTTTAGGCTCAAATTTAGATAGAAAACACATTCCTTCTCTAGTCTTTCTTCTTGTTAGCACACCAACATTTCTATCACCAATAATTTGGTCAGGGGAATGATTCAACTTAACATACTTGGCATTACCAGTTATGTTATGGGAGTTTCCTCAACTACTTGTATCTGTTCCTATTCATTAACCTATCTCTCTATCAATTCTATAATAGTTTCTTCTACCATTGGTTGTACATATACACATCTATGATAGTCTTCAGGTTCCTTCTTGTTGGATTCATCCTTTTTCTCAGAAAATTAATCAACTCTTACACTGGCACTTTCCACAATATGATTTGTTCTTTTATTCAAGCACTTGTAGTCTTTACTCTGTAGAATGTCCTTAGAATATCCCCTCATCAATTCTTGGATCAAACTTTCCTGACTTTTAATATCTTTTTATATAACATCTACTTCCAATTTTTTTGAAATAACTTACACACAGTGATCGACCATGCCACAACTCATAGGGAGTTTTGTTTATACCATTCTTCAATGGACCTCTATACAATGTGTAGACAACAGTCCTCACAACTTCTCTCTAAAATTTTCATACAACACCCTTATGAATCATTAATGTCCTATCACAATCAATGAAAGACTTGTTTCTTCTTTTAGCAATACCATTCTACTAAGGTGTTCTAGGAGATGACATATGTCTTTGAACTCCCACTTCTTCATAAGAAGTAGTAAATTATTGTGAAGTAATCTCACCTCCTCTATCATATCTAAGGCATTTTAGATTCTTATCGGTCTCCTTATCTACTCTGGATTTGTAGATCTTAAACATGTGAACATCTTGAGATTTGTCTCTTAAAAATATAACCCACATCATTCTAGTGTAATCATAAACAAGCAACATGAAATATCTCTCACAATAATAACTCTAAGTTCTCATTGGGCCAAATAGATCAGTATGAACTAGATCTAAAATATTTATAGAAGGATATTTTTAATTGATGAAACTAGAGCTAGTTAACTTCCCAAGCTGACAGGGTGATCCCACAAAACTGTGTCCCACTTTTTGGCCAACTTGGACATTGAAATGAATGTTCTGAAAAAAATTTCACTTTCTGACACCTATTGTCATAAAACCATTAAGAATTTGAAGATGATGTAAACTAGTGAGTTTTAACATTTTGTTTCTAGTTTATAAATGTAGTTTAAAAAAAAAAAATGAATTTATTTATATCCATTTTTCCTTCTCCTTCAAAAAATGTTTGTGTGAAAAATCAACATTTTTCAGGAGTGACACTCACTTTGATCAACATAACTTTTTTTATAAAACTGATAAGAACATAATTATTTTGAATTTAGGTTTGTAACACCAATATCTACATAATCCATTTGGTTTCATTCAATTTGGTTGAATATTTTATAGTTTATTGAGTTATGAAGTGACATTAACTATAATTTGGAAATAGGTTCACTTGGATTGCTCTAACTCTATCTCTATATATAAAAATTCATTTATTATTTTTTTGATAGAAAGGTAACATAAATACCTATTTCCTAGTTATTTTTCATAATATTTCCCTTAATTTGCTATTTTTCTAGAAGTGTCAAACATAGAAGTCGCTAAATTGTCAGACAACCTACGTTTGGTAAAACTTAAAAAGAAAACTCTTAATAAACTCAATATATATAAAAACCATAATCATTGGAAAGATTTGTCTTATTACTATCATCCCGTATTTCATTTTTTCAAATGAATTTATTTGATCCCACAAAAAGTTAATGTCAAAGTGATTTTTTGTCAGCAATTTGATGGGTGCAAAGGAGACTCGATTATAGGTGTGAGTGAGGAGTAGAGATATTATACGAGAGGGATTTTGATCCAAGAGGCTTTTATCTAACCATTTTTAATTTACTCCTTCAAATGGGAGCTCTAAAGGCTTAAATAATCATATTTTCTTAAAAATGTGTAATTTTAGCAAAAATCAGGATGTTCAAAAAAGTGGGACACACTATTGTGGGACCACTCAACATTCTTCACATGTCACATTGTCTGGTTTGACTAAGTTGGGCAAACCTCTCAATATCTTCATCTTACTTACTTTGCTAAATTTATCAAAATTTGCATGAAAAAACCTCTTATTGCATAACCAACAATCTTCTACCTTAGCAATCAGAAAAATCTTATTAGTAGATTTCAGATGGAACAAGTTACCTTTAGTTTGTTCACCAGTAGAAAATCAATTCTCCTCATTTTCCAATAATATTGCATATAGCTCCATTTAACTCCAATCTATATAATTTTTTTATTCAGATGAGAAACACTTAAAAATTGTATCTAACACTATCAACCCAATAAACATCATTATGTAATTTATTTTATCATTAAAAGAAATAGATCGTTTAACTTTTACCAAACAAGGAGTATCATTCCCAAATTTGACTGAGCCTCCATCACATTGTTCCAAATTGATGAATTTTCTTATATTTCCAGTCATATGATGAGTGCACCCACAATCAATAATCCAATTAGCATTGTGATTCATGTTAGAAAATAAATCTTTCGTTCATTCTTGTGAGGGTTCCTCTTTTAGTGCAAAAAAGACAATTTATTCTTTATCTTTTCCATCAAATTCTTCATGAGTAACACCTTCCTCTGCTAGGTAGAATACTTTCTTATTACTATCCTTGAATCTTATTGGATTCTCCCTCCTATTATTGTTAGGACATCTAGAAGAAATATGTCCAATTTTATTGCATACAAAGAACTTCAAAAGGAACTTACCCTTGTATTTACCTTTGCCTCTAGGAAGCCCTTAGCAAGTAAAGCTTCCAATTCCTCTTGTTCTTTTTCTTCAGATAAGAGAGATTCATAATAATTAGAGAAATATGTTGAGGAATTGTTATATGTCTAATTTCACTTCCTAGATGGAGTAAGAGTCCATGATGACTTGAAATAATCTTTGACTTTTGGTATACTATTATCATAATTGCTTATCTCAAATATAGTTAACTTCGCTATTAATGCATCAAGAGTAACAGTAAAAGTTCCTAGAGATATGAGCTCTTGTATAGATGAATCCCTAATATCATATCGAGGAAATGAAGTTCTAAAAATTTTTCTTACCACATCCTTCTCAGAGAGATTTCCACCAGCACCATGAATAGCAGTAACAACCTCTTTTATTCTCTTATTGTATTGTTCAATGTTCTCATTTTATTTCATCCTCATTTTATCATACTTTCCTCTCAAACTGTCAACTTTTTCTTTTTGCATATGCGAATGTCCACCATAGACGGTCTTCAAATTCTCCCACAAGTGGTACCCAAGTCTTTGATATTAATATACTCTGCATCTCTAGGTGCTCCCACAATAGTGTGTCCCACTTCTTTGAACGTCCTGATTTTTGCTAAAATTACACATTTTTATGAAAATATGATGATTTAAGCCTTGAGAGGTCCCATTTGAAGGACTAAATTTAAAATGGTTAAATAAAATCCTCTTGGATCAAACTCCCTTTGGTATAGCCTCTCTCCTCCTCACTTACACATGTAATCGAGTCTCATTTGCATCCATCAAAATGTTGTCAAAAAATCACTTTGACATCAAATTTTTGTGGGATCAAATGAATTCATTTGAAAAGCACAAATACAAGATGATAGTACTCTCAAAATCTTTCTAATGATTATTAGTTTTATATATATTGGGTTTATTATGACTTTTTTTTTATAGTTTTACTAAATATAGGTTGTGATCTGACCATTTAGAAACTTCTATGTTTGATGTTTGTGGAAAAATACTCAATTAGGAAAAAAAAAATGGTGAATATAATCTAGGAAATAGGTATTTATGTTACCTTTCTATACAGATAAAATAAAAAATGTATTTTGATATATACATATCAAGTTAAAGTGTTCCAAATGAACTTATGTCCAAATTACAGTTATTCTCTCTTTATAACTCAATAAGCTATAAAATATTCAACCAAATTGAATGAAACCAATTAGATTCTCTAGAGATTGGTGTTATAAACCAAACTTCAAAAGAATTATATTCTTATCAATTTTATTAAAAATGTTATAATGATCAAAGTGAGTGTCACTCCCGAGAAATGCTGATTTTTGAGACACAAATTTTTTAAGAAGGAAAAATGCATAAAAATCAATTCCAAAAAAATTAAAAAATATATTTAGAAACTTGAAAAAAAAATTATAAAATGCACTAGTTTACATTATCTATAAATTCTTAATGATTTTGCACAAATAGGTGTCTGAAAGTGAAGTTATTTTTCAGAATGTTCATTTCAGTGTCAAAGTTGAACAAAAAGTGGGACATGGTATTATGGGATCACCCTTGAGCTAAGAGTACTAGAAATAGGTTCCATAGTAGTTGTATTTTCTATCTTAGCTTTCATTTGATCTTCAGTTAGGGTTCCTGTAGGCAGAGTATACCTATTCACTACATGATCCCAAAACTGATCACCCATTCTTTGAAGATAGAGTTTCATCCTACTAAACCAAACTAGGTATTTCCCTCTTGTGAACATAGGAACATCCTTAATTATCATCTTTGGATCTTTACCTCAAGCTATTAAGCTTCATTACAATAGAGGTCCAAAGCTTTAACACCAATTTTTATTACTAATATCAAATTAATGAGAAGGGGGAGTGAATCACTAATGAATAAAGTAATCCAACGTTTTAACCTTTCAAACTTAAACTAGAATTCACAAGATTAACTTTAATTATATTAAAATAAACTCATAAGCATCCAAATCCATCCAAAAAAATTGACAAAAGGATTTATCACATGGAAACCTAAATATGAAAAAACCATGGTTAAAATTAGTACCCACAAAATGATGTACTCTTCTAAAGTACGCCTTGTGAGGAGCTTAGCCCTTTTAGGAATTTAGAATAACACTGTTAGGTGCTACCCGGTTAAGGGATTTACCTTAGACCTATTAGAACCTTTACCATGTTAAGAGTAACCTTGTTAGAGGACTTTGAACACTTGACAAAGTTTCACCTTGTTAGAGGACTTTGAACACTTGATAAAGTTTCACCTTGTTAGAGGATTTACAACAAAGGTCTCTTAGGATCTACTCTATTAAGGGATTTAACCTGTCATAGTTGTTAGGGAACAACAGAAAGAATAATCTATATAATAGCACTAACTCTACTTGATCAAATCCAATTAAGCACACAATCTCTTCTCAGCACACTTAACTCTTCCCTGGATTGATTGCAACATGCACTTTGCACTGCACTTCTTCAACACATGATCAACACAATTAGCATTCAAATTCATCCAATATATAATGAAATTTTAAGTCCACCACCTTAATCAAGACCTAAACTTGAATTTCAAAAATCCCGCTCAGATCCAACATGCCACACAACAAAATTAAATTCATAAAACATATTTCCAAGAACACATCAACCAATACAATGATTTACATAGGATTTTGTATCAAAGAGTCAAACACATTTTGACCAAACTCAAGCATCCTCAAGAATATTCCCCACATGGTAGCATTGAAGAATGTCATCACAGATCACCACCTCCAATTATGAAGACATGTCATCAGATCATGAATAACTCAACCAATTTCACTGAAACCTCAACACCGATCACCGATCAAATTTTTATCAACTATCGCTTAAGAACACAAATAATTTAACTCTAGCTTAGCTCACGGGTCAGCAATCTTGCATACCGGTCACCCAAATAAGTTGTGATCAAAACTATATTTTCTCAATACAATTTTATAGTAAAAAAATTGAAGTACCTCCATTGTAGACTGGTTTAGCTCTCCGAGTAAGTGATTTTGGGTCCTGTCAAGTACCTTGAATGGGTCTCTGACTTGGATCTGGCTTTCCCCATGTTCTTCCCCATTTCCCAGTTTTCTCTGGCTTGTTTCTAGCATCCTAAATTGCAAACCTTAGATTTTTTACCTCAGGATCAAAATTGACCTTTCTAGGTCAAGGTCGACCTTGACCTTGACCTAGGTCAAGGTTGACCTCAACCCTGACCTATGTTAGGATCGACCTTGATTATAACCCAGGGTCTAGATTTCATGTTTCCAAAGTTTCTAGATGTCGGGCTTCAGAAAGGTTTAATTCCCGCTTACGGGTCAGCTGTTTCGGTCTTCAGAGCAACAACTCTTGTAATTATATTTAATATAGGTCCACTTATAGGGATATAGGTCTAATTGGAATTTAATTCTCCTATGTAGGCCTCTCTAGAAGATTGTGACCTATATCTATATATAACGAAGCTTTCTCCTCTAATTTTCTCTAATCATCTAAGACTTGAAAAAGATAAGGGTATGTGCAAGATCATGAGGGGCCAAACTATGCCCTTAAGTGGCAATGAAAAATAAGCAAATCAGGTTTAGTCAACTTGACGTGAAAATTTGAACAAGCTATCAACCTAATATAAATAAGTTTTAACAATAGAATCTCTAGGAAATTGAATTTAGTTTCTAAACTACTAGGTCTTTTCTGAAAAAAAATTAATATGATTGGGGAACAGTATAGATTTCAATGCAGGTATAAAAAAATTTCAGGAAAAAATAAGTAGGTGTATGTCTGACCACCTTAATCATAATAAAATGATAATATTTTTTTATAAGATTTTATATATAGGTAGTAGACTCATGCCCGGATGTGACGCATATTTTTTTGTAATTTTATTCCAAAAAAATAATTAATTATGAATTTTTTGCTACACCATTTTCAGAATAAAAAAATCTCTTGTCTGACCACCTTAACTCATTGAAGACTTTAAAAAATTCAAAAAAAAATTCCCTTATAGTAGGAAAAGCATAGAATGTGAAGCATTTTTCAGATTTAAAAAATGTTATACCATTCAAAGATATAGTTGTTTTTCAATCAGTATATAAACCGACACTTTAGAGGTAACTCAATTAGAAAATAACTAATAATTACTTACCGAATTCAAAATTTGACAGGAATTATATCAATAGAAAGATGATAATCTTTGTAAGATACCCTTTTTCGTTTCATCAAATTTGAATGAAAAAAGAGTTGTCTCTACATGGTCGAAGTCTCAAACTCAGAGAAACAGGGGAAAACACATTTTTGTGACATTGTTAGAGTTGACCATGTACGTTTGGTGTACAAAGAAATACTGAGCTTAATCAGGTACCCGAAAAAATTGGGTACCTGATATTTTCGGGTACCCGAAAAGGACGGCAGAATTTCAATTTTTAAATTTTCCCTCCCCTTTCTCCCTCTTAAATTTTTTTCCCTCCCCTTTCTCCCTCCTAATTTTCCCTCCCATTTCTCGCTCCTTCATATGATATATTATATATCAAAAATTATATATTAGATTATGTATTATATAAATTAAATATTATATAATATATATTAATATTAAATGTTACATTATATATATCATATATTATATATTAATATGTATTTTACAATATATCACATAATATCTTCATATATATATAT
>MU223567.1:4902478-4940395 GCA_018584345.1 Thuja plicata | reverse complement strand
GGGGTCCTACGACCCCTTAGAACACACTTGAGTGTTCCAATATGTCCCCGGGGGTTAAAGGGGGACTTCCTAGGGGTCCTAACATGTAAGAAGGTGTACTAGGACCCCTTAGGTCCGTCTATGACCCCCGCGAACACATTAGAACACACAAGTGTGTCCCAAGGGGTACTACAACCCCTTGGGACACACTTGAATGTTTCAATGGGTCCTCAACGGTCAAAGAGGGACTTCCTATGGGTAATAACATGTAAGAAGGTGTAATAGGACCACATAGGTCCCTCTTTGACCCCCAGGGACACATTGAAAAACTCAAGTGTGTCCCAAGGGGTCCTACGACCCCTTGGGACACACTTGAGTGTTCCATTGTGTCCTAGGGGTCAAAAAGGGACTTCATAGGGGCCCTAATGTGTGAGAAGGTGTACTAGGACCCCTTAGGACCCTATGTGACCCCCGGGGACACATTAGAACACTGAAGGGTGTCCCAAGGGGTCCTATGACCTCTTGAGACACACTTGAGTGTTCTAATTTGTCAAAAGGGGTCATGGGGTCTTCGTCGGGGTCCTAAAGCATGAGAAGGTGTGCTAGGACCCCGTAGGACCCTCTTTGACCATGTGGGACACATTGAAACACTCATGTGTGTCTCAATCGGTCCTACTACCTCTAGGGACACACTTGAGTGTTCTAATGTTTTAAAAGGGGTCATGCGGTCTTCCTAAGGGTAATAATGTGTGAGAAGGTGTACTAGGACCGCTTAGGACCCTTTTTGAGCCCCGAAGACACATTGAAACACTCAAGTGTTTCCCAAGGGGTCCTATGACTTATTGGGACACACTTGAGTGTTCCAATGTGTCAAAAGGGGTCATGGGAACTTTCTAGGGGTCCTACAACCATGATAAGGTGTACTAGGACCCCTTAGGCATCTCTTTGACCCTCGAGAGTACATTGGAACACTCAATTGTGTCCCAAAGGGTACTATGATCTTTTGGGACACACTTGAGTGTTCCAATGTTTCAAAAGGGTCATGGGAAGTCCCCATGACCCCCTTTGACATATTGGAAAAATCAAGTGTGTCCCAAGAGGTCGTAGAAGCCCTTGGAACACATTTGAGTGTTCTAATGTGTCCCTGGGGGTCAAAGAGGGACCTAAGGGGTCCTAGTACACCTTCTCATGTGTTACGAATCCTAGGAAGACCACATGAACCCTTTTGACACATTGGAACACTCAAGTAAATCCCAAGAGGTCGTATGACCCCTTGGGACACACTTGAGTGTTTCAATGTGTCCGTAGGGGTCCTAGTACTTATTCTCACCCATTAGGAACTCTAAGAAGACCCCACGGCCCCTTTCGACATATTGGAACACTCAATTGTGCTCCAAGAGGTCCTACAACAACTTGCAACACACTTGAGATTTCCAATGTGTCGAAAGGGGTCATGGGACTTCCTATGGGTCCTAAAATGTGATAAAGTGTACTAGGACCCCTTAGGTTCCTCTTTGACCCCTGGGGACACATTGGAAAATGCAATTGTGTCCCAAGGGATCCTATGACCTCTTGGGATACACTTAAGTGTTCTAATGTCTCAAAAGGTATCATGGGGTCTTCTGAGGGATCCTAACGCATGAGAAGATGTACTAGGACCCCTTAGGATTCTCTTTGAACCCCGACGACACATTAGAACACTCAAGTGTATCCCAAGGGGTCCTATGACCTCTTTGGACACACTTGAGTGTTCCAATGTGTCGAAAGGGATCATGGGGTCTTCCTTAGGGTCCTAACGTGTGAGAAGGTTTACTAGGACCCTCTTTGACCCTAGGGACACATTATAGCACTCAAGTGTGTCCCAATGGGTCCTACGACCTCTTTAGAGACAGTGTTCCAATGTGTAAAAAGGGGTGATAGAGACTTCCCATGACCCCTTTGGAAACATTGGAACACTCAAGTGTGTCCCAATACGTCATAGGACCCCTTGGGACATAATTGAGCATTTGAATGTATTCCTAGGCGTCAAAGAGGGACCTAAGGAGTCCTAGTACACCTTTTCACATGTTAGGACTCTAAGGAAGTCCACATAACCCCTTTATACACATTGGAACCCTCAAGTGTGTCCCAAGAGGTCGTAGAACCCTTGGGGACACACTTGAGTGTTCTAATGTGTCCCCGGGGTCATAGAGGGTCCTAAGGGGTCCTAATACACCTTCTAACGTGTTAGGACCCCTAGTAAGACCCCATGACTCCTTTTAAAACATTGCAACACTCAAGTGTGTCCCAAGAGGTCGTAAGACCCCTTGGGATACACTTGAGTGTTCCAATGTGTCCCTTGAGGTCAAAGAGGGTCTTAAGGGGTCCTAGTACACCTTCTCACATGTTAGGACACTTTAGAAGTCCCCACGACCCCTTTCAACACATTGGAAAACACAATTTTGTCTCAAGGAGTCCTACGACCTCTTGGGACACACTTTAGTGTTCAAATGTGTTGAAAGGGTCATGGGGATTTCTTAGGGGTCCTAACGTGTGATAAGGTTTACTAGGACCCCTTAGGACCCTCTTTGACCCCCAAGGACACATTGGAACACTCAAGTGTATCCCAAGGGGTCCTACGACCTCTTTGTACACACTTGAGTGTTCCAATGTTTCAAAAGGGGTCATGGGGTCTTCCTATGGTTCTTAATGTGTGAGAAGGTGTATTAGGACCCCTTAAGACCATCTTTGACCTAGGGGACACATTGGAGCATTCAAGTGTTTCCCAATGTGTCCTATGACCCCTTGGGACACACTTGAGTGTTCCAACATGTTTAAAAGGGTCATGGGTATTTCCTAAGGGTCCTACGACCATCATTAGGTGAACTAGGACCTCTTTGGTCCCTCTTTCACCTGTGAGAACACATTGAAACACTCAATTGTGTCCCAAGGGGTCCTATGACCTCCTGGGACACACTTGAGTGTTCTAATGTGTCAAAAGGGGTCATGGGAAGTTACCATNNNCATTAGAACACTCAAGTGTGTCCCAAGGGGTCCTATGACCTCTTTCAACCCCTAGGAAAACCTTATGACCCCTTTTGACACATTGAGGTCATAGGACCCCTTGGGACACACTTGAGTGTTCTAATGTGTTCTCGGGGGTCACAGAAGGTCCTAAGGGTTCTTAGTACACCTTCTCATGTGTTAGGACCCATATTAAGACCCCATGACCCCTTTTGAAATATTGAAACACTCAAGTGTGTCCAAAGAGGTCATAGGACTTCTTGGAACACACGTCAGTGTTCCAATCTATCCCCGAGGGTCAAAGAGGGTCCTAAGGGGTCATAGTACACCTCATGTGTAAAGATGCCTAAGAAGACCCCATGACCCCTTTAGACACATTAGAATACTCAAATGTGACCCTATGGGTCCTACAACCTCTTGGGACACACTTGAGTGTTTGAATATGTCAAAAGGGGTCATGGGGACTTTCTAGGGGTCCTAACGCATGATAAGGTGTACTAGGACCCCTTAGGTCCCTCTTTAAACCCCAGAGACACATTAGAACACTCAATTTTGTCCCAAGGGGTCATAGGACCTCTAGGGAAACACTTGAGTGTTTCAATGTGTTAAAGGGGTCATGGGGACTTCCTAGGGGTCCTAACACATTAGAAGGTGTATTAATACCCCTTAGGTCATTCTTTGACCCCTCCGGAACACAATGGAACACTAAATTCTATCCCAAGGGGTCCTATGACCTCTTGGAATACACTTGAGTGTTCCAATATTTCAAAAGGGGCCATGGGGTTTTTGTAGGGGTCCTAAGGTGTGAGAAGGTGTACTAGGACCCCGTAGGACCCTCTTTGAAAGTCCCCATGCCTCCATTTGATACATTGGAACACTCAAGTGTGTCCCAATAGGTCATAGGACCCGTTGGCACACACTTGTGTGTTTTAATATGTCCCCGGGGGTCAAATAAGGTCCTAAGGGCTCCTAGTACACCTTCTCATGTGTTAGGACCCTAAGAAAGATCCCATGACCCCTTTCAACACATTAGAGTACTAAAGTATGCCCCAAGAGATCTTAGGACCCCTTGGGACACACTTGGGTGTTCTAATGTGTTCCTAGGGGTGACAGAGGGTTGTAAGGGGTCTTAGTACACCTTCTCACATGTTAGGACACCTAAGAACACCCCATTACCCCTTTTGAAATATTGGAACACTCAAGTGTCTCTCAAGAGGTTGTAGGACTCTTTGGGACACATGTGAGTGTTCTAATGTGTCCCTGAGGTCAAAGAGGGTCATAAGGGGTCCTAGTACACCTTCTCATGCATTAAGACCCCTAAGAAGAGCCCATGACCTCTTTCAACACATTGGAACATTCAAGTGTGTCCCAAAGGGTCCTACAACCTCCTTGGACACACTTGAGTATTCCAATGTGTCTAAAGGGGCCTTGAGGACTTCCTATGGGTCCTAACGCATTATAAGGTGTACTAGGACCCCTTATCTTTGACCCCTGAGGACACATTAGAACACTTAATTGCATCTCAAGGGGTCCTACAACCTCTTGGGACACACTTGAGTGTTTCAATATGTTGAAAGGGGTCATGAGGACTTCCTAAGCGTCCTAAATTATGATAAGGTGTACTAGGACCCCTTACGTCCCTCTTTAAATCCCTAAACACATTGGAACACTCAATTGTATCTCAAGGGGTCCTACAACCTCTTGGGAAACACTTGAGTGTTCCAACATTTCAAAATAGGTCATGGGGTCTTCCTAGGGGTTCTAACATGTGAGAAGATGTACTAGGGCCCTCTTTGACTCCTAGGAACACATTGAAAAACTCAAGTGTGTCCCAAGGGGTCCTACAACCTATTGGGACACACTTGAGGGTTCCAATGTGTCTAAAGGGGTCATGGGGACTTCCTAGGGGTCCTACAACCATTATAAGGCATACTAGGACCACTCAGGTCCCTCTTTGACCCCCAAGAACACATTGGAACACTCAATTGTGTTCTAAGGGGTCCTACGACCTTTTGGGACACTCTTGAGTATTCCAATGTTTTAAATGGGGTAATTGGAAGTCCCCATGACCCCTTTTGTGACATTGGAACACTCAAGTGTTTCCCAAGAGGTTGTAGGATTCCTTGAGACATAGTTGAGGGTTCTAATGTGTCCTTGGGGATTAAAGAGGGTCCTAAGGGGTCCTAGTACACCTTCTCACATGTTAGGACTTCGAGGAATACCCCATGACCCCTTTCGACACATTGAAACACTCAAGTATGTCCCAAGAGGTCGTAGAAAACCTTGGGACACACTTGAGCATTCTAATTTGTTCCTGGGGATCGCAGAGGGTCTTAAGGGGTCCTAGTACAACTTCTCACACATTAGGCCCCCTAGGAAAACCCCATGATGCCTTGTAAAACATTGGAACACTCAAGTGTGTCTAAAGAGGTCGTAGGACCATTTGGGACACACATGAGTGTTATAATGTGTCCTTGGGGGTCAAAAAGGGTCCTAATGAGTCCTCGTACACCTTACCATGTGCTAGGACCCCTAAGAAGACCCCACAACCCCTTTCGACACATTGGAAAATCAATTGTGTCCCAAGGGGTCCTACGACCTCTTGGAATGAACTTGAGTGTTCCAATGTGTTGAAAGGGGTCATGGGGACTTCTTGGGGGTCCTAACATGTGATAAGGTTTTCTTGGACCCCTTACGACCCCCAAGGACATATTGGAACACTCAAGTGTGTCACATGGGGTCCTACGACTTCTTGGCACACACTTGAGTGTTCCAATGTTTCAAAAGGGGTTGTGGGGTCTTCCTAAGGGTCCTAACATGTGATAAGGTGTACTAGGACCCATTAGGACCCTCTTTGACTGTTGGGGACATATTGGAACTCTCAAGTGTGTCCCAAGGGGTCCTACAATCTCTTGGGACATACTTGAGTGTTTTAATGTGTTGAAAGGGGTCATGGGGACTTCCTAGGGGTCCTATGACTGTGATAAGGTGTATTAGGACCCCTTAGGTCCCTCTTTGAGCCTAGAAACACATTGGAATACTCAATTGTGTCTCAAGGGGTCCTACAACCTCTTGGAACACACTTGAGTTTTCCAATGTTTCAAAAGGGGTCATCGAAATTCCCCATGACCCCTTTTGTAACATTGGAACACTCAAGTGTGTCCCAAGAGGTCATAGAACCCCTTGGGACATGATTGAGTATTCTAATGTGTCTTTCGGGGTCAAAGAGGGAGCTAAGGGGTCCTAGTACATGTTATCATGTGTTAGGATCCCTAGGAAGACTCTATGATCCCTTTTGACACATTGGAATACTCAAGTGTATCCTAAGAGGTTTTAGAACCCTTTGGGACACACTTGAGTGTTCCAATGTGTCCCTGGGGGAAAAGAGGATCCTAAGGGGTCTTATTACACCTTCTAATGCCTTAGGACCCCTAATAAGACCTGATGACCCCTTTCGACACATTGAAACTCTCAATTGTGTCCTACGGGGTCTTACGACCTCTTGGGACACACTTGAGTGGTTGAATGCCTTGAAAGGGGTCATGGGGACTTCCTAGGGATCCTAACATGTGATAAGGTGTACTAAGACCCCTTAGGACCCTCTTTGAGCCCTGGGGACACATTGGAACACTCAAGTGTGTCCCAAGGGGTCCTACAACCTCTTGGGATACACTTGAGTGTTCTAATGTTTTAAAAGGGGTCATGGGGTCTTCTTAGGTGTCCTAAAGCATGAGAATGTGTACTAGGACCCCTTAGGACCCTCTTTGACCCTGGGGATACATTGGAACACTCAAGTGTGTCACAAGGGGTCCTACGAAAGTTTATTTGAGCAAACAATATATATAAAAATAAAAAAATAAAAAATTTAGGTACCTAAAAATATCGGGTTACTGAAAAAATCAGGTACCCAAAAATATCAGATACCTAAAAAAATTAGGTACCTAATTAGGCTTGTGGTTTGGTTTTAGGTTTTCCTAGGTGTACTGACACTTGGGCCTACTAAAAATTCAACAAGCATTTTCATGCACTTTTGGAAGAGTGAAAAGTGGATTTTTTTTACATCACCACTTTTTGGCCCCTCATGATATTGCACATACCCACAAATCTACACATGATCTATTGAAGTAAGAATCTACTCTCAAGAATTCAAGCATTCAAGCATTTTGAAGCACTCAATTCATTAAGGAGATCCATTGGTATCCATTGAAGGATTCAAGCTCTATGGAGCCCACTTGTTGAAGATTTCTCCATCTACATTCCTCCAAGCCTCTTCCTATTCCAAGATCCATTCAAGATTGGTGTTGAAGATCTATCTTGGTTTAAAGTTTGTCTACTTTAAATTTGATTTATATAATGACTCTTTAAAATACCCAATGTTGGCTTACATATAAAAAAAAGTAACCACAGACTGGGTCAATGGTAGGAATTTATCAATGACCACTAAATTGAAAGGTACAGTATCCCTTATGTGAAAGATATGCAATGAATTTTGTCTTTCATTTTTAGGGGTATGCTCTTAACTAGAGAGAAGAAGAGGTTTAACCAAGTTGCTCAAAGCTTGAAACAAATTAGGTAATGAAGGGGACTTACTCAATGGCATGCAATCTGAAATGCAAACTGTTATGTAGTGTGGGATGAATGCAAACTACCATCTACCAGTAGAGATGAAGAAAGAAGGTGTAACAATGCAATTCCTGGATTACTAAGATTTTGAGACTTTGAAAATACCCAAATTATCTTGATGTCATTCTCTATTAACCCTCTTCCCAATCCCTTATGCAATAATTAATCTATTGAACTAAGATGTGCAATGAAAAGAAATCTGAGTGCTTATGCTGAAGACCGTAAACATACAATCCAATGAATGAAAATAACAAAACCTGGTTCATTAATATTCATTCAATTTCCAATATTAGAATCCTCATTCAAAACATCACATAGCTAAATAAGATGAATAACAAAAATCATTTCAAACTTAGAGTCGCACACAGTAGTCCTAGCAACTACAGGGGTTCGACCAAAGTAATTTTTGCCGATCCCTTTACTTTAGAGAAATTTACATTTATAGGTCTTCTCAAAAATGACCAGTTACAATAATGATTTCCTCTTTACAATTTTCCAAGCGGAACATTCTAATAATAAACTGGGTCAGTAACGAAAATTGACAAGGCTGACAAAATGCCCAAAATAGCTATAAAATACAAAAATTGGGAAGACGACAAAGGTCAACAGATTCTATGCCCACTTCTATGAAAAGGATTTTCCTCTGTAAGTGCTCATTGTATCCGTTACCTTCCCCAATTCATGAGCATTTGGAATGATTACATTGTTAGCTCAGATCATCCAAAAATCATGCATCTTTGTGAGTCCGTCCATCCTGGTAATCCAAGATTGAAGCTTCTCTGATTCCTTTTTGATCACTACATCTATCACGGAGAGCTCAATGATCCTTGACACTTGGAAGCTAGTCAGATCAGCAATCTCATCTATGAAAGCAAGAAACTTAGCTTTCATTCACTCTATATTCACCAAATTTTCACTCCCGAAAACTTGAGATTCTGTGTGCAAAACTTTCAAAAACTCAAAAAGTTTGTCCATCTCCCTTTGCACTAACTCAATCACAGTCTTGAGTTCATTCAATGATCTTCTTGACCTCTCAATCATGAACTCTAGAGAATACCTCTATTGAAACAATGGCTCCTACCTGGTCTTAAAGATCCCATGGGAGATTGCAACACTAGTCTTCATATCAATCACATCTTGCAAGGTGGCTAGTTGCTCTGTCGATCCATTGGATGCATTGTAAATGGTCTCCTGGTGTTTTGATGTTGTATCCTTCAACCTGTCTACATCAAGTAGAAGGTTCCCCAAATTCTTGATGACAATGGGGCCTTGAACCTTCATTGCCTCTATCCATGCTCTGCCAATTTTCCCAAACTCTCTTTATTGCTGTAGCTTCAGTAGAAAGTTCTTATTTTCTTCCGCATTGGGGTCAAACTGAGAAGATGAAGTACTACCAAGAGCATATTTAATATACTCAGTTAGCTCCTTATTTGCAGATTTGAGGGATTCATTATCTGCTTAGAGTTCTTCTAAACTATCCTCAATCTGCTCATTGGTGCTTTTCCAGACGTTCACCATTGAGTCATGCACCAACACTCCTAAGTCCACAGTTCTTATCTGGAAATCATATTCACTAAAGAACAATTAGCAGACATATTCACAAAAGCACTACCCAAGGATTCTCATGAGTATCTGTGAAGTAAAATGGGGGTGATTCCCCTAACTGAGGCTAATTAAGTTTTGCATGGTATTGTTGCATCAAATATTACATTGAGAATACTTGACACATTGATGCACAGTTAGTCACACTTTAGGATGCTGGATAAAGTTGTGAAGATGAACAAGGATAGAAAATGAAATCATTCATAATCAAGATGACAAGATCAGCATGATACTGAAGATCTACATGAAAGTGATATTGATGTTTTTGGCATTGTTGTCAAAGAGGGAGAGATTACCTATAAAGTGGGAAAGATTGCCTAGAAGAAGAGATTATCAAGAGGGAAAGATTACATAGAGGCAAAAGTTACTGTTGAAAACATTGAAGTGACTATCTACTCAGAGGGAGTCTACAGATGATTATACACAAATGATTATAGTGTGATTATAGACACAGAGGAATAAATGTTTTACAGATAAGAATCAGAATGAAGCTAAAGACATTAATGAAGACTTGTTCATATCAAGGAACATAGGTGAATTTTTGGATTGGTTGGTAACTATGCTTGTTAAATCATTGTTTTAATATTTTGTGTTGCCATTAATGCCAAAGAGGGAGATTGTTGGAAAGTGACAATGCAAGCAATTGTTATTTTTTCATTGATGTCAAACCTTAACTAGTGAGACTATTGTTATCTATTTGAGTACCATATCTACTTATTGTGAAGAAGATTTAAGAAGAAGACCAAGTGAATGGTTGAGTTAAGGAAATTAAAAGGGTACTTGATCAGTTGGCACTTTGGAAAAGCAATTAGTTGTTTATCTTTCAAAGATATTTTTTCTGGTTGTTCTATGTTGAGCAAGTTTGGCTTGTGCCGAGCAAAGTTGCTTGTGTCGAGCGAAGTTTCTTGTGACGATCAAAAGTTGTTCAATGCCGAGCACCATTGAAATTGCCAAGTGGAAATAGTGATGTTGGCTGACTTACAGTAATTGGATTAATGATGATATTTGAGATCTCTGGCCGACTTAGTTAATTTTATTAGGATATGTAATGTTAATTTAAAGATTGATCCACATCATTTAATGTATGGGTAACCGTAATTAATGCATGGTTTCAAGATTCAATTAGAGACTACTTTGAATAAGTAAATGTAATGCAAAGATGGAATGATCCATTGGATCTGACTTAACCTAAGATCTATGATCTTGTTTAAGTGGAAAAAGATTTATCTGACCTAGATAGAGAGGTATATGATAACGTCAAGCGGTTATTCATTTATGATGTAAGAGGTGTGCTGTTGAATGTGAAGTATGCAAAGAGTTGCATAGTTGATTTACTATTTAGCATGATCTAATAGAGAAGGCTGAATACAGAAGCAGAGAGTTGCATGTGTGATTGCTTGACGGATTTCCAAGAAAATCAGAAGGTTGAAATGACAATGCAGGCTATCCAGTAAGTTAACATCAGAGCTGTAATTGGATATGAATTTGCAAAGTAAGTTTTATGTATCAGATCACAACTGATGATTAATTTCTAACCATTGTATCAGTTAAATCCTTTAACAAGGTTGACCTAACATTCATTTGTTTAAATCCTCTAACAAGGTGACATTCAGGTGAAATGTTCTAAGTCCTCTAACAAGGCCACTCCTGACAGGGTGATTAAATCCTTTAACTAGGTCACACCTAGCAGTGTGTTATTGTAACCTTTAACAAGGTTGGCTCCTCATAGGGCATCACTTTAGAAGAGTGAAAACTTGGTAGCATGTTAGTAGTGGTTTTTTCCATATTGGGTTTCCATGTTAAATACTTGTGTCAACTTGTGTGAATGCTTATGGTTTGTTTTACTGTTATGTTTCTACAAGAAAATTTCAATAGATAGTAAACTGCATGATTAAAGTTATTAACATATGCTACTACTGTCGAGTAGATCTGAAAAACAGAAAGTTTTTATTTGCTACATCTAGACCTGAGGATAACTGGTTCACCCCTCCCCTCTTAATTATTCTAAATTCATTCTACCAATTGGTATTAGAGTTTTGGTCTCCTAAAAACCCTTTGAAGGTACTTGGAGCGAAAAGATCAAGATGTATAAGGAGGTTCCTAAGCTGAACAAAGATAACTTCCCTACATGGAAGAGGTTGATGAAACTGCATTTGGCTGGTATTGGAGATGATGCTAAGCAAATTATTGAAAATGGCTATGTACCACCTACTACTCCTCTCATAGCTTCCCAACTAAAAGAAAAGCAAGAGCACAATCAAGCAATATTGGAGATCGCCTCCTCATTGAGCTATTCAGAGTTTGATGATATAACTTGAGCTGCACAAATGCAAAGCAAATGTGGGACAAACTTGCAACTATCTATGGTGAAGACATAAATGTGCTAAGAGCTAAATCAGAAAGTCTAAGAGGTAATTTTGATGAGATGAAAATGCAAGAAGGTGAAAATGTTATTCAATACTATGGTAGAGTAAAAGAAGTTCTAAATGCCATTAGAGGGGCTAATGGAACAATTGATGAGAACACCATTATGAGAAAGGTACTGAGAACTTTACTTCATGTATATGCTATTAGAGTTTCTGCAATTCAAGAATTGAGATGTACTCCTAACAATAATCTGAATTTGGAAAATCTGTTAGGCAGACTCACTACATTTGAAATGTCAAATTATGATAACTATAATCCACAAGGGATTGATTCTTCCTTTAGATCACAACTGGTTCTCAATAAATCCAATAAAGGAAAGAAACATGTGGACAGTGATAGTGAAACTTCTGATGATGATCTTGAAGAACTTGAAGCACTTATGGAAAAAAGACTATCCAGAGGAAAATGAAAATACAGAGGTAAACTCCCTATTATTTGTTTTTCATCCAAAAAAGTTGGTCATATAGCTGCTAGATGTCCTGACAAGAATGAAAAAGATGAAAGAAGGGACAAAAAATACAAGGATTAAAAAGACAGAAAGGATGACCAAGACTTCAGGAAATATAAGGACTACAAAGACAAAGGTAAGAAATCTTGTTATATTGCTGTAGAAACTTCTGACAATGACACTGATAATTCTGATGACAATGATATAGAAGTTGTTTATGTTGCAATGAAAGAAGATTCTGATGATGATGAGAAAACTACACTAATCTCTTATATGAGCAAGAGTGATCGATGGATCATTGACAGTGGTTGTTCCCATCATATGACTAGTGACAAAGATAAGTTTGAAACCCTAAACCAATGCAAAGGAGGATATGTAAAATTTGGAAATGATGCACCATGTCATATAAAAGGTAAATGATTGATTAACCTAACTGAAAAAATTAGATGTGATGCTGTGTATTGGGTTGATGATCTTAAATATAATTTGCTGAGTGTTGCACAGCTGAACACTTCTGGTTACAAAGTTGAATTCCATCACATAAAAGAAAAGATCTATGATTCTACTGGAGAATTAGTTGGAATTGGTGATCAGACTAAAGGTAACTTATTTTATCTAGATTTATCTAAGGAAACATGTTTGTTTGCACAGTACAATGATGTTTGGTTATGGCATAAGAGGTTGTGTCATGTGAAATTTGATAACTTGGTAAGCATAAGTAAATTGAAAAAGGTTAGAGGGCTACCTACGTTAAAGAAACCTGAGAATGCTATATGTAAACAATGTCAACTAGGAAAGATGACTAAGGCAAGTTTTAAAAGTAAAACACACATATCAAAGGAAATTTTGAAATTGGTCCATACTGATCTTTGTGGTCCCATTGGAGAAAGAAGCTATTGTGGTGCTAGATACTTTATTCTATTTGTTGATGATTATTCAAGGATGATGACTGTAATGTTTCATAAGGAAAAATCTGATGCATTCCAGTTATTTAAATGGTACTTAGCTAAAGTTGAAAAGGAAACAGGAAAAATTTTGAAATTCTTAAGATCTGACAGAGGTGGAGAGTTTATTTCTAATGAGTTTAACAGGTTCTGCAATGACCGAGGCATAAAGAGATAGATATCCGCACCCAGGACTCCTCCACAAAATGGTATTGCTGAACGAAGGAATAGATCTATCATGGACTGTGCAAGAACACTAATGATGGAGAAAAATGTTGCACAGAAATATTGGAAAGAAGCTGTAAGCACTACAGTCTATACACTGAATAGAGTTCAATTCAAGAAAGGTACAAATGCTACATCTTATGAACTTTGGTATGGTTATGCACCTAGTGTAAAGTATTTTAAAGTAGTTGGAAGCAAATGTTTTATACTGAAGGACAACAGAAATGGAAAACTAGATGCTAAAGGAGAAGAAGGCATATTCCTTGGTTATTCAATGAAAAGCAAGGCTTACAAATGTTTGAATTATAATACTAACAAAATTTTTGAAAGTCCAAATGTAAGAATTGATGAGTTTGAAAAAAGAAATGAAGCTGGAAGTACACAAGAGCTTGAAAGCTACAGATCATTCATATATCTGGATGAGGAAGATTCTAAATCACTACCTGAGACTACTACTGAGCAATAGCATGCACCTGCCGAGTCACAGAGTGGAGTTTTCGAGCAACTGGAAGTGAATGTCGAGCTATCTGACGGAGATGCCGAGTCACAGAATCAACCAGAACTAAATACAGATAATAAACCTACAGCAAGGATTGAGCCTACTCTAGAAAAATATGTGAGAAGAAATCACAATTCTGAACAAATCATTGGATCAAAGGATTTTGTTGTTATGACAAGAAGTAAGTTGAAAAATGACACATGTCTATTATGTGAATTTGAGCCCAAAATAGTGAAAGGTGCTTTAGAAAATCAAGATTGGATACAGGCAATGAATGAGGAAATTAAATAGATTGAGAAGAACAAAACTTGGACACTTGTACCTAGGCCGAAGGATAAAAATGTAATTGGCACAAAGTGGGTATTGAGAAATAAGCTAAATGAAAATGGGGATGTGACAAGAAACAAAGCTAGACTGGTATGCAAGGGTTATGCACAGGAGGAAGGAATTGACTATGGTGAAACCTTCACCCTAGTTGCAAGATTAGAAGGTGTCAGAACCTTACGTGCATATGCAACCAATAAAGGATTCAAAGTTTATCTGATGGATGTGAAATCTGCATTTCTCAATGGAATCTTGGAAGAAGAAGTGTATATTGGGCAAGCTGATGGTTTTGTAGACCCAAACAAAAGGAATATGGTTTGCAGATTGCACAAAGCATTATATTGATTAAAGAAAGCACCAAGAGCATGGTATGAGAGATTGCACAGTTATCTAATCAAGATTGGATTTACAAGAACAAATGACAACAATAACCTATACTTGAAGATAGAGCAAAGCAAAGGTATATTATTAGCTGAAATTTTTGTAGATGACATCATATTTAGTGGACAAGATATGTTATGTCAAAAATTTGCAACAGAGATGCAAGCTAAGTTTGAGATGTCTATGATTGGTGAAATAAAATTCTTTGTTGGCTTACAAATTTATCAAATGAAGAATGATATCTATGTCACTCAATCTAAATATATCAAGGAGATACTAAAAACTTTTGGAATGGAAGAATCCAAACTAGTGAGTACACCCGTGGCTACTAGACAAAAGCTGACAAAAGATGATGATACAAAAGAAGTGAACCAAACACTCTACAGATCAATGATTGGAATACTACAGTATGTTGTACACAATAGACTTGATATTGCCCTAGCTATTGGGATTGTTGCAAGATTTTCTGTTAATCCCAAGGAAACTCACATGATGGTAGTAAAAAGGATTCTAAGATATTTGAAAGGAACTGATGACTATGGTCTATACTACAAAAAGAATGACAAGTTTGAACTCAGATTTTACACTAACTCTGGCTGGGCTAGAAATGTTGATGACAAGAAAAGCACAATTGGTGGAGCATTTCTTTTAGGAAAGAGATTGATCTCCTAGAAAAGTAAGAAATAGAAGTACAACTCACAATCTACAGCTAAAGCCGAGTATGTGGAAGAAACAGTTAATTGTTCTAACATTGTGTGGTTGAAGATACTACTGAAAGGTATGAAGGAAGAAACCACTGACCCAGTTGTCATATATTGTGATAACACGAGTTCTATTAATATTTCTAAAAATATTATTATGCACTCAAACACAAAGCATATAGCTATCAAGTATCACTACTTGAGGGAGCTAGTTCAGAATAAAGAAGTGAGGCTGTATTATGTGAACACTAAAGAACAATTAGCAGACATATTCACAAAAGCACTACCCAAGGATTCTCATGAGTATCTGTGAAGTAAAATGGGGGTGATTCCCCTAACTGAGGATAATTAAGTTCTGCATGGTACTGTTGCATCAAATATTACATTCAGAATACTTGACACATTGATGCACAGTTAGTCACACTTTAGGATGCTGGCTAAAGTTGTGAAGATGAACAAGGACAGAAAAGGAAATCAGTCATAATCAAGATGACAAGATCAACATGATGCTAAAGATCTACATGAAAGTGATATTGACATCTTTGGCATTATTGTCAAAGAGGGAGCGATTACCTATAAAGAGGGAAAGATTGCCTAGAAGAAGAGATTACCAAGAGGGAAAGATTACATAGAGGAAAAAGTTACTGTTGAAAACATTGAATTGACTATCTACTCAGAGGGAGTCTAAAGATGATTAGACATAGATGATTATAGTGTGATTACAGACACACAGGGAGAAATGTTTTACAGATAAGAATCAGAATGAAGCTAAAGACATTAATGCAGATTCTTTCATATCAAGGAACACAGGTGAATTTTTGGATTGGTTGGTAACTATGCTTGTTAAATCATTGTTTTAATATTTTGTGTTGTCATCAATGCCAAAGAGGGAGATTGTTGGAAAGTGACAATGCAAGCAATTATTATTTTATCATTAATGTCAAACCTTAACTGGTGAGACTATTGTTATCTATTTGAGTATCATATCTACTGATGATGAAGAAGATTTAACAAGAAGACCAAGTGAATGGTTGAGTTAAGGCAATTAAAAGGGTACTTGATCAGTTGACACTCTGGCAAAGCAATTAATTGTTTATCTTTCAAAGATAGTTTTTCTGGTTGTTCTGTGTCGAGCAAGTTTGGCTTGTGCTGAGAAAAGTTGCTTGTACCGAGTAAACTTTCTTGTGCCAAGTGAAGTTGGTTGTGATGAGAAAAAGTTGTTCAATGTCCATCACAATTGAAATTACCGAGTGGAAATAGTGATGTTGGCCGACATACAGTAATTGGATTAATAATGAGATTTGAGATCTCTGGCCGACTTAGTTAATTTTATTGGGATATGTAATGTTAATTTAAAGATTGATCCACATCATTTAATGTATGGGTAACTGTAATTAATGCATGGTTTCAAGATTTAATTAGAGACTACTTTGGAGAAGTAAATGTAATGCAAAGATGGAATGATCCGTTGGATCTGACCTAACCTAAGATCTATGATCTTGTTTAAGTGGCAAAAAATTTATCTGACCTAGATAGGGAGGTATATGATAACCTCAAGGGGTTATTCATTTAGGATGTAAGAGGTGTGCTACTGAATGTGAAGTATGCAAAAGAGTTGCATAGTTGATTTACTATTTGGCATGATCTAGCAGAGAAGGCTGAATACAGAAGCAAAGAGTTGCATGTGTGATTGATTGATGGATTTTCAAGCAGATCAGAAGGTTGAAATGACAATGCAGGTTATCCAGTAAGTTAACATTAGAGCTATAAATGGATCTGAATTTGCAAAGTAAGTTGTATTTATCAGATCACAACTGTTGATTACTTTCTAACCATTGTATTAGTTAAATCCTTTAACAAGGTTGACCTAACATTCATTTGTATAAACCCTCTAACAAGGTGAAATTTAGGTGGAATGTTCTAAGTCCTCTAACAAGGCCACTCCTGATAGCATGATTAAATCCCTTAACCAGGTCACACCTAGCAGTGTGTTATTGTAACCTTTGACAGGGTTGGCTCCTCACAGGGCATCACTTTAGATGAGTGAAAACTTGGTAGCATGTTACTGGTGGTTTTTTCTGTATTGGGTTTCCACATTAAATACTTGTGTCAACTTGTAAGAATGCTTATGGTTTGTTTTACTATTATGTTTCTACTAGAAAATTTCAATAGACAGTAAACTGCATGATTAAAGTTGTTGACATATGCTACTGCTACCGAGTAGATCTAAAACACAAAAAAAAATTATTTTCTACATCTAGACCTAAGGATAACTGATTCACCCCTCCCCTCTCAGCTATTCTAAATTCATTATAACATTCCTTATCTTCTTTCTTCTCCTCTTTGTTTCCAATGTTCGGGAGTGAACCACCTCTGTAGGTTAGAGTGATAGGAACATTCTTTTTTTGGAGGTTGATCACCTCCTTGCCCGATGGGTTGCGTTGCACCTGTTGAAATTGGTGGTGCCGTAGAAGAAGTGGTTGCTAGAGTTTATTTATCAGCACCTAAAGTCATTCCTCTAGATGAACCTATGCCAAAATTTCTTTTCCGTCGCACTTTGGTCCATTCCACCCACTTGTTGGTTCTCTTGATAATGCCTCTCATGAGAAGCTCCAATGAATCAACCACTAGACCAGTTGGTGGAGAATAAGAAATGGGCAACACCTTGATCTAGTTATAGGATGAAGGATGCGTGAAGAGGTCATCATCTACAAGATCAGTTACATCAAAAATAATATTATACATTTTAATTTCATCCAAAGTTAAACGGGACCACAATTTCTCCTGTGTCTGATACCCATTAAAAAATTCAGCCCAAAAATATTTAATATCTGGGACATGTCTATAGGCATGTCCAAGCTTCAAGTGATCTCTAAAAAAACCCATAGGATCATATTGAGTCCTAAGAACCTCATAATAAAGTAGCTTGATCTTATCCTCAAAGCTCTTTACCAAATTCTGGGCATCAGATCTGGATGCACAGGAATATAGACCAACAACCACAGGGAAAGGAATTATGGTGATCTTCTTCACATTTGAACATAGAATGTTCACTTCTAATATCTTCTAGTAGAGCTCCACCAAGAATACCTTATCTTCAGGATAGCAGGGCAATCTCTTAGGAAATCTGGAGAAGGCTCGTATCGGAAGATATGATAAACTTAGGAATTGGATGAAAGAACATCCATACTGATTGATTGTTGAGATGGCCTCTAGAGAGACTCTTCTTTCTGGGGAACCTTGAAGTTCCCAACATATTCTCATTGTGAATGCATCATTCATAGCATTATATTCCTCAAAGCTTTGATGCAATTGCAAATTCATGTAGAACTCATATATTTTTGTGTTTTTGTCAAAATTCTGGATTGCTGGTAAGCTGGGCCACAGGTGTCTAGTTGCCAGAGCATAGATTAAGTATGAAGACATGTAGAATTGTTTTAATCCCTAATAGGAACTCAATTGGGATGCTAGCTTCTCACACAATGTCTTTTCCCATTCAATGAACACATTTTCTATGTAGATGACTTGAACAAGGAAGAAATTATGTTCAATGAGATCTAGGATCTCGGGTTTTCCGTCCAATCTAGTCAGCAAGGCCAGAATATCTATAATTTCCCTCTTTAGGGTTGTTCCAAAGAGATTCTTTGGCATCTTACTTTTCTTTGATCAAGGGATCTGGAACTAGGTGCTCTGCATTTCTTCTCTCCTTAGAGTCTTCTTTTCATTGAACATAGACGCGGATGAACCAAAATCAATGTCGCAATACACGTCTTTCACCAGAATGCCGAAAGTGGATTGGATTAGGGATTTATCAATTATCAAAAAAATAGACTGATCTGGGAACATGATTTTCTTTTTCACCGGGTTGTATTTCTCTATACATTCTCTAACGAGCTCAGGAGCTTGGACTGCCATTGGAAACCCTGCAACTTCTACCAGACCACTGTCCTTGAGCTTCTGTGTAATAGGGAAAATTGGATGAGAATTCAATCTTATGTGCAAATCTCCGAGATAAAAGAGTCTTAGAGATGTGTAGGAAGCTTCTTTCAATTCACTCTCAATACCAATTAATATTTCATAACAAGAAGCCTGAACTGCCATTTACTATAAAACTAAGAACATCAGTGAAGACAAATGGCTTGCTATACAAATATGGTGAGCAAAAAATGATAGTGAATGTCGAAGAAATAACCACTAAGATCCAAACATTGGTGCCACATGAATGACATTAAGGTGAGATAACGGATGCAATAGAAGAATTCACATTAAATTTTGATAATCAACGGCTATTTAAACTTCCTATTTTGGAGAACATAACAGCCTCAAAATTTGAAATCTTACACTTAACTCTATGTTCATTATCCACTTGCTGAAACAAATCCTTAGTCTTGTAGAAAAAGAACACACTTTCCTTCTGATGCTGGAATGAATAAACATTAGACCATTTTACCTTGTGTGGGAAAAGAACATAAGAGAATACTTTTCCCGTAATCCTGTTTCCTTTATTTCAGAAAAGTATCCCGACGGCTTCACCTTTTATCCTTTTTGCACTTAAACAACTTATTTTCTGTCGAGAGCACTTAACCTCTTATTTTCTCTTTTCACTTGTGTCAGGGTTGCACCTTTCCAGATGCTACATGATCACCACCACTACTCCACAACTTGATATCTCTGAGATTTGAAAAACTTTTTTTACGAACAAAAGCTTATGTAAATCACATGTTTACCTTTCGAAAAAACACATTGAGCATTACAGATCTGAGGGTGACTACTTCTCATTCAGAAGATGCTATGACACCCCTTTTCCTAACATACCTAATTCACCTAAACACCGAATGAAGCAAAAGGATTGAAAACCTACTAGGCTCAAATAGGTAAGAAAAAAAATTATCTGATAAGCACATTAAGAGAAGGTTTCAAGATGAATGAGAAGTAAGTCACCAAAGAATAATTTACCCCCTAGGACCTAAATACCCTAGACTAAATTTTTGTAACAGCTAGCTTCGACTGGGCACTTACACATGCCAATGTCTAAGAAGGGACCCAAAGTCTCTAGTTTTGCACAAGAAGATCGACAAGAAAAACAACAGATAGACTAAACTAAAAATCACAACAGGAAAGGGAACTAAATTAAACTAGACTATGAAAGTAGGAGAAACACAAAGAAAACCTACCTACACTAACACTAACTTGCAAGGGTTTCCTTCTTTCACTTGAGTATTTAGTAGAGCTTCACATCCTGGCCATTGTAGGAGAATGGCAGAATCTCTCCAGAAGGATATGCTAGAATAAGAGAATTATTCTGGTTCACCTGTATAATCTTGAATGGTCCTTTCCAAAGCATGTCAAACTTATGATGCTTTCCTTTGGACTCGCACCTTTTATCCCACAATAGGACCAAGTCACCTTGCATAAACTTTCTTGGTTTGGCCTTCTTATCAAAGAATGTTTTCACTCTCCTTTGATGATCAGTGATGTGGTCAATAAGATTTTCCCATTCTTCTTCCAACTTGGTCAGATACATGATTCATTTCTCTAGACCATTTTGGAAAACTGGATCTTCAATTACCTGATGCAGCCTACAAATGGATAACTCCATCAGAAGTGGGAGACTAGGTTCAATTCCATAAACCAAATCAAAAGGGGATATCCCAATAGCTCACTTAGGTGTTATCCTATCTACCCATAGAGCTTCGTGCAATTTCTTGTGCCAATCCTTTTAACTCTCTGAAACTAGTTTCTTCATTATGTTAACCAGGTTCTTGTTTCTTGACTCAGCCTGACCATTTCCCTAAGGGAAATAATTAGATGAGTGACTAAGATGGATATTATTGTTGTAGTAGAACTCTGTAATCTCTAAAGAAAATAAATATGTGGCATTGTCCATCACTATATTCATCGGCACTCCAAACCTTACCAAGATATTCTCCTTGATAAATTTACAGACCACCTCAGATGTGGTTTTCTTGGTAGGCTTAGCCTCAACCCACTTGGTAAAGTAATCCATGGCAGTTATGACATATAGGTGACCTGTAGAAGAGGGAGGATTTATTGGACCAATGAAATCAAGCCCCCATTGTTGAAAGGGACCCTCTACTACAACCGGCTTCAATAGGAGAGAAGCCAACTGAGGCTTACTGGAAAACATTCGACACTTATCACACTTGGCCACCCAATTGTAGGAATCTTTAAACATGTCAAGCCAGTAGTAACACTGCCTCAAGATTTTATATGCAGTGACTGTGGATGAGAAGTGTCCACCACACGCCTCATGGTGGAATGCCTAGAGAAATCTCTCTTGTTGTGGCTTGTCCACACACCTTAAGAAATTTCCATCTATTGCCCTCTTATATAACTGGTCATCATAAATGACATACTTGGCTGCCTTGGTCTTCAAATCTCTTCTCTATTTGTATGTCAATCCTTCTGGGAAATATCCGTAAGTAAGGAAATAGGTGATGTTGGAAAATGAGGGATCAAGAAGACTAACCATTAACACCTTCGGAGAATCCTCCTCTTGAGATGTTTCTTGACTTTTAGCTAGTATTTTACACAAGCCGTTTCCTCTGACCAGATTTGTTGGCTTGATTTCAATATCATACTCCTATACCTTCACTATCCATGCACCTCTAGTATTACATCCTATTTCTTGTTGTGTCAAAATGCTCTTAACAACAGAATCAGGAATATAAATAACATAATGAGAATGTAATACATAGAATCTAAAATTCTTCAGCGCCCTTACCACCGTATATGCATGCTTCTCCATTTGAGAATATCTCAATTCATGATCCTTGATTGGAGTGCTCATGAATGCAATAGGTGCCTGAATCCCTTCATTGTTCTCTTGCATCAAGATAGCAGACAATGTATGAGCTGATGCATAACAGTACAATATGAACTCCTTGGTATAATCTGGATGCACCAACATAGGTTCTCTCACTAAAGCATGCTTGATTGAATCAAAGGCCTTCTTAAAAGAGTCATTCCACTTGAAAATTTGACTACCCTTCAACATATCAATTATGCATTTCATAATCTCGTAAAAGTCAGGAATGAAGTGCCTGAGAAATTTAACTGCCCAAAGAATGATCTTGTTTGGGACTTGCTTGCCGACAGGTTCAATTGTTGGATGGCCTTTACGTGCTCAGGGTCAATTCAGATTCCTTCCTGGGAAACAATATGACAAAGCAGTCTACCTTTGGTGACACAGAATACAGACTTTATGGGATTAAGAGATATGCCATGCTCTCTGCATCTCTTTAGCACTTTCTCATGATCTCTCAAATGATATTCTCTCTTCTTAGAGAAGACTGTTAAATCATCCAAGTATATAACTATTATTCTATCCCAGAGGTCTACAAATGAATATTTCATTTCCCTTTGGAAGGTAGCTCCAACATTGATAAGCCCAAAGGGCATTCTATTGTAAGAAAACATTCTCTAGGGAGTGGTGAATGATGTCTTATACTTATCTTCCGAGTCCACCTCAATCTGGATAAAACCTGAGAAACCGTCCAACATGGACATAATTTTGGATCAAGATACTATTTTCAATATATGATCCATGTTGGGCAAGGTGTAATTATCCTTCAAAGAAGCCCGGTTTAGATTCCAAAAATCTACACAAATTTTGATTTCTCCGTTCTTCTTCTGGACAGGCACGATGTTGGCTATCCATGTGGAGTGATGTATGGGATAGATAATTTTCACCTCCAACATCTTGTGAAATTCTCTAAAAATGGCATCTGAAACCTTAGGATTGTAGCTTCATTTCTTCTACCAAAAAGGGATGGCTTCAGGCTTGAGATGGATCGTGTGCTTGAAGTTTCCATTCTAGAAAGTTTTGAGGTCTTCATAGCCCAAAGCAAACACATCCTTATATTCAAAGAGTAGGCGTTCAGCCTTTTCTCTTTCCTTTTTTGTGCAAAAACTGCCAATATTTATCATCTTAGGTTTATATTCAGTGCCTATGTTCATTCCCTCGAAATCCCCTAAGGTACCACCTTTCCTATCTCTTTCTTTTCTAATATATGCATCGTGTCTATCAAAAAGTTTTTCAAGGGAGATTAGGTGTTGAGGAATTTTCTTACCTTTTAACTATTCTTCTCCAAGCTCCAACTCCTTGTAGGTACTAGAACTTCCTTCAAAGTATTGATTTCTGAACTAATCTCATCCTTCCATGAAAGCTTGTAATTTCTTGTCACTAATGAAGACTTGCTAGATTTCCACATTGTCTGGAACATTCAGCCTAGAGAGAAATTCAACTTTGTATTGCTTATCTCCTATTTCCAGATGCAGGAGGAGAAGTGAAGCTGAGGCGGCCAACAAATCTTCTCTTATGTTCTGCTATCTTGGAATAGCCTGGATTGAAAAGGCATCAAAGTCTTCTATCTCATCCCAGACTCTGTTCCTATAATTCCACAGTCTCACATTTTTCACTGCATACTGCGCTTGAACTTGCCTCACTATCAACTCTGCATCACCAAGTGCTTTAAGGATTTTCACCCCTCTTTGCTTTGCCATAGCAATGCCTAGCAACAAAGCCTCATATTCCACTATGTTATTAGTGTTCTTAAACTGCAATTTATAAGAAAGTTGTATCATGTCTCCTTCTGGGGGAATAAGAACTACACCAGCTCCCGATCCTGTGGTAGCACAACTACCGTCAAACTCCAAGGTCCAGATATCCTTATTGTTAGTATTTTCTGGTATTTCATCTTGATGATTGAAATCTGAGAACAACATATAATTGTCGAATTCCATCTTGTGCTAGAGGATTTATGCCTTAGGGTCATCAAACTTCATTACTATGAATTTGGCCTTTTCCTCTGGCTCTAGCTTTATCTTCTTAGTACCCACCAGGATTATAGCATGGGACCAGTCCATCTTGATTTCTCCACCTATGTCTCTATAAAAGCTTCTACTTAGAAGCATATCGTAGCTGGCTGGAATATCGACTACCAGGATGGTCATCTTCATCCTCTTTGTAGGGTGTGTGACTAATGCAACTTGTGCATCCTTTACCTGACCTAGGAGTGGAACCTATATAGCATCCATTGAATGAAAATGGCCAAAGGTTTTGGTAAGGTTTAATCCAAGGGCTTTAGCAATGGAGGCTGGCATGACATTATCAGAGGCTCCAAAGTCAATATTATAGTTTCTTAGTTTATGACCATTTACAAATAGGGAGACATAGACTGGGTTAGGTTTCCAGCAAGGAGTAGTGGCTAAGATTGAAGAATCTTCTTCCTGAAAGAGAAAGGGAAGGATGGGTTCTTCATCATTTAAAGGGCCACTATTAGGAGATTCATCACTAATAGTAGAATTTATATTAGGCTGCATTTTGGAGTTAGCATCACTTTTACAGTAATCTTCAAGCTTCTAAAGTTCAGTAGGATGAGTTTTTAAATATTCTAAGGCAGAGACTTGGATTCTAGCATCCTTGTAGTATTGAATTATATCAAAGGAAGACAGAGACTTACCATTTTTTTCAGACTCTGAGTGATCCTTCTTCCAAGATGAAGAAGTAGAAGATCTGGGTGCACCAGCCGAAGGACCAGTTGCAATATTTTGGGAAGGAATAGAGTTTGCCAAGTTTTTATCTCTCTAACTTCTTGTTGCCACTACCATTTGAATTCAATCCATGGTGGCAAAGCATTCACCTCCAACTTCGGAATCAGATCCATACTCCAAAAATAAATTACTGGAGTCGCCATGGGGAGTAGAATCTTCTTCATTTTCAAGATATTCAATAGTCAACTCATTTCTTGAAGTTAGCTGCCTATATCTATTCATCTCCAGACAGCTATCACCATCATGGTTAGCTCTCAAATGGAAAATGCACATATTATGCTTTTTGGCTACCTCAATGGTGAGCTTTTGCTGAGCAGATGGCAACTGCAACTGTTTACATTCATGTTGTTTTCTACGAATATCCTGGTAAGGCTGCTGAAAGGATGGTGTAGACTTTCACATTTGCCACTTAAGGGAAATCATCTCATTAGAAAACTTCTAAAGCATTGCCTTAGTATTTCTGGTTGCACTAGAAGTAGAGCTTGTGGAGGCACCACTCTGCACTTCTCGCTTCCATTTCCTGGTAGCTATGAGGTCATCTTCTAGCTTAATTTCAAGAGTCTGAGCAGCTTGCAGGTTAGCCACATGCACTCATCTGATTTGGAAACTTATGTTCGGAGGCATGGAACTGATAAACAACATCTTCTGGTTGTCATTTGTAGGCCTGCTAGCAACGGGGATCCTGTTAGCCAACTTTTTAAACCTTGCAATAAAGTCCCTCATAGGAACACTAAGTTCTTTATTTATTTGTGTGAGCTGAGGTAGAAGTGTGTGCTCATCTTTTGTACTTTTATAGTGAGTTTAAAAGCGGTTCTTCATATCATTCCAACTAGTTATGTATCCCGTAGGGAGATGTTGAAACTAGTCGGCAATATTTTCTATTAAAGTCTCTACAAACATTCTTACTACCATGTCTTCATGCTAAGGGTTTATAATGCTACATGCGGTGAAGAAGGCTACAATATGCTCATCAATAGATACTTTCCCATCTCCATTGAACTTTGGGAAGTTCAAGGTAATTCATTATTAGCTCCTAGCTGAAGAGTCCCAATGGAATTACCCCAAGGGACATCCTTTGAAATAGGGAGGATTACTGGCACAACCTTAAAATTGATGTTGGTAGGAGCAGTTACCCCATGAAGAGTAAGGGTGTTACATAGTAATGGGGTAGTGTTGCGGATGACATGAGGTGTAGAAGTATGGCTATGAACGTGGGAAATAGGGCATGGTGGTGGAAAAAGAGAACCACAGATAACTAGAAAGACAAGATCCTGGGTGTTGATTCTTCCCCTTCGGAGAGGGTCATCTAACAAAGGAAACTTAGCCTTCTTCAATTCTTCAAATATAGGATCTTTATGTCCTCCTCTCTAGACACTTTGGGTATACTTGGGATCCAGAGCTACTAAACTTGTTTATTGTAGTTGCATAGCTCTCAATCTTCTTTCTCGTAACACTCCCTCCCAATAATCAACGTTGGCTTCTTCTCTTTCTAGCACAAAGTTGATTCTTCTGTACAGGTCAAGGGATTTTCAGCTTTTCTAGGCAAGGATATTCATCTGGTCTATAATGTCATCTTGCTCATCCTAGATGTGAAGATTAGGTTTCTCTAGTGGGACTTGTGCCTCATGAGGCAACACCATTTCTCCTTAAGAGTGATATGCATAATGTAGCATTAGGAATGCCAAATAGATAAGTTCTAAGTCACTTAGTAGAGCCACAAACAGACTTACTAAGCAAGCTTAGGAATATTATGGGTTCTCCCCAACAAAGTCACCAAAAACTATTGGTTTACAGTTTGTCTAATTTAAATTTTATTTATATAATGACTCTTGAAAATACCCAATGCTGGCTTACGTAGAACAAAAAGTAACCACAAACTGGGTCAATGGTGGGAATCTATCAATGACCCCTCAATTGAAAGGTACAATATCCCTTATGTGAAATATATGCAATGAATTTTGTCTTTCCATTTTTAGGGGTATGCTCTTAACCAAAGAGCAGAAGAGGATTAACCAAGTTGCTCAAAGCTTCAAACAACTCAGGTAATGAAAGGGGACTTACTCAATGACATATAATCTAAAATGCAAATTGTTATGTAGTGCGGGATGAATGCAAACTACCATCTACTAATTGAGATGAAGAAAGAAGGTGTAACAAAGAAATTCCCAGATTACTAAGATTGTGAGACTTCAAAAACACCCAGATTTTCTTGATCTCATTCTCTATTAACCCTCTTCCCAATCCCTTATGTAATAATTAATATATTGAACTAAGATGTGCAATGAAAATAAATTTGAGCGCTTATGCTGAAGATAGTAAACATACAATCCACTGAATGAAAATAACAAAACCCAATTTATTAATATTCATTCAATTTCCAATATTAGCATCCTCATTCAAAACATCACATAGCTAACTAAGATGAACAACAAAAATCACTTCAAACTCAGAGTCGCACATAGTAGTCCCAGCTACAGGGGTTCACCCAAAGTATTTTTTGTCGATCCCTTTACTTTACAAAAAATTACATTTATAGGTCTTCTCAAAAATGACCAGTTACAATAATGATTTCCTCTTTACAATATTCTAAGAGGAAAATTCTAATAATAAAATGGGTTGGTTACAAAAATTGATAAGGCCGACAAAATGCCCAAAATAGCTACAAAATACAAAAATTGGGAAGATGACAAAGGTCAATAGATTCTATGCCTGCTTCTGTGAAACAAATTTTCCTTTGTAAGCCTTCATTGCATCCGTTACCTTGCCTAATTATTGAGCATTTAGAATGATTACATTGTCAGCTTGGATCATCCAAAAATCATTCATCTCTGTCAGTTCATCCAACCTAGCAATCTGGGATTGAAGATTCTCCGATTCCTTTTTGATCACTACATCTATGACAGAGAGCTCACTGATCCTTGACACTTGGAAGCTATTCGGATCCGCAATCTCATCTATGAAAGAAAGAAACTTATCTTTCATTCACTCTATATTCACCAACTTGTCACTCCTAGAAACTTGACATTTCGTGTGCAAAACTTTCAAAAACTCAAAAAGTTTGTCCATCTCCCTTTGCAATAACTCAATCATAGTCTTGAGTTAATTCACTGATCTGCTTGAGCTCTCAATCATGAACTCCAAAGACTACCTCCATTGAAAAAATGACTCCTGCCCAGTCTTAAGGATGCCATGGGAGATTGCAACACTAGTCTTCATATCAATCACATCCTGCAAGGTGGCTAGTTGCTTTGTCAATCCAGTGGATGCATTGTAAATGGTGTCCTAGTGATTTGATGTTGTATCCTTCAAATTTTCTTCATCAAGTAGAAGGTTCCCCAAATTCTTGATGATAATGGGGCCTTGAACCTTCATTGCCTCTATCCATGCTCTGCCAATTTGCCCAAACTGTCTTTCTTACTGCACCTTTAGTAGCAAGTTCTTATTTTCTTCCGCATTGGGGTCAAACTGAGAAGATGAAGTACTGCCAAGAGAAGATTTAATATACTCAGTTAGCTCCTTATTTTCAGATTTGAGGACTTCCTTATCTGCTCAAAGTTCTTCTAACCTATCCTCAATCTGCTCATTGGTGGTTTTCTAGATGTTCACCATTGAGTCATGCACTGACATTCCCAGGTGCACAGTTCTTATCTGGAAATCATGAGCTAAAAGTTCATGAAACTTTCCTTTTTTCTGTGGCTCTGCTATTTCCATTAACATATGCCCAGTTGTGGAATCATGGGAAAGGGCTGCCATGGAATTTTTCTTCTTCGCCTTCTTCACTGGTGGCTGAGATGAGGTTGCCTTAAGGATCCGGTCCTTTGAAGAAATGGCTTCCTCATGTCGTTTCTTCTTCTTCTCAATGGTTTCTTCTGACCATGAGTCTGTGGATAACATCTTTATTGTAGACTGAAGATCTGTAGGATCAAACAACTTCTGGGCTACTGGAGGAGTCTACTTGTCTTGAGATGGAACATGGAAGGAGGCAAGCTTAGTGACCGAAAGGGCCAGAGTGTTTTCCGATTGAGAGGAGTCTTGACCATCCATCGGGTTTGTGTCATCCAAAGTGATGACTAGAATTGGTGAGGGAGGCTTGGTCATGGACACCTCTTGTTCTTTCTTCTTTTCCTTTTCCTTATCTTCTTTCTTTTCCACTTCATTTCCAATATTCAAGAGCGAACCACCTCCGTAGGTCAGAGTGATAGGGACATTCTTTTCTGGAGGCTGGCCACCTCCTTGCCCGGCGGGTTGCATTGCACCTGCTAAAATTGATGGTGCCGCAGAAGAAGTGGCTATTGGAATTGATTTCTCAGCACTTGAAGTCGTTCCTCTAGATGAACCTGCACCAGAAGTTCTTTTCCATTGTGCTTTGGTCCATTCCACCCACTTGTCAGTTCTCTTGATAATGTTGATGACATTAAGTTTTGCCATTACTACACTTAGTGAAAAAAATTGACAGAGACCATCGGTATAGCTACTTGATGAATAAAGTATGTAGCTAACCGACATAGAGAAGAGAGGATACCTGACAAGGTAAAAGTGCTAAGTATGGAATTGCCTGATGAACACTGACAAGTGTTGTACCAATGAAGTAAATAGGAAATCACCGACGGGTCAATGACATAACACAAAGATCATTACCGATGATACAGTTTTGAGAACATCGCCGACGGAGCAAAAAAGGCATACCCGATGAACAGTTCAAGAAAGGAATACCGACGGAGAAGAAAACTGACAAAATTACAGAGCAACCCAACCATCAGAATCGACAGTCAGTTAGAGAACCCGCAAATAGTGGATCTAACTTTTACACGTCAGATAAATCATTGTAATACTATTTATAGAGTTTTAATTTGTTTTAAATCATTACTTGAGGGTCAAGCAAGCATAAAGTAAATGTTTTAAAGCATCCTAATGGATCTAAAACATATCTATCTAAAGATCAAGGTCAAGTTGTAAACCTTGGATCTATAGTTAACTTGCAAAGCGTGAATCAAGAATATAGCTAAAATCTAGTATAAATAGATGTTCAACCAATTGTGAATTATGGATTCATTATTGTTGATAGCCATGAAGAGAATCTGAGGAGCAAAAGGTAGAATTCATGCAAAGTTCAGAAATAGATTATATCTAGTTATCAAGAACACACAGAGGCTACCGACGTGCAAAGAAAGGTATTATTCAATCATGAAAATATGATTACTCATACATAGGAAGCTTTATTGGATCTGTTATCAGCAATTAGAGATTGCATACATCATCAGTTCAAAGACTTATGTAGTTACATTCTAACAAGTGCATCACATTTAAAATCCTTTTGTAGAAGGTGGACTTAACAGTTCTTTACAAATCTCTTAATAGAGTGCACACTTAACAGTGTTGCTAAAGCTTCAAATGAAGTAGATCTTAATAGGTCTCCACTGTAATACTCCTAATAGGGTAAGTCATCAGAGGTGACCAATTGTAAGCCTTTACCGGCCCCTTCTTATCTGCATATAGTGAAGTCTTGTGGGTAACAATTCCCATCATAGTTTTTACTTCCTAACAGGAGTTTTCTGCGTTACCATATCTTGTGTTATGCATTATCTATTTTCATGAATGTTTCTTGTATGGTTGCATATTAAAGAACTTATGTTATGATTGCATATGCATAAAGAAAGATGAACAGTTAGATAAGATAATTTACAAACTGATGACTAAGGTTTAATGGGCTAACCAAGAAAAGTTTTAGAGGTACTGATTCACCCCTCCCCTCTTAGTACTACATTCACAATATAATTCCAAAAATTGGTATCAGAGCTAAGTCTCTTTCTTGAAAAGCTTAAAGACTTAAGAGAAAATATTAGAGCAATGGAAAAGTATAGGCTGGACAAGACTATTGAGAATTAGCAATTGAAAATGTAGATAAACTATGAGCAGTATAAAGAGGCAAGAATCAACTTGAGAAAAATTCTTCATGAAGGAAAGATTATGGCAACTAGGCTGAATGAGAAGGATTACAAACAATCAGAAATACAATATTACTTTGATTCAACATAATAAACATCAAGTAAAGTATCAAACCAATTGGATGAAAATATCACAAGTCTACATGAGTCCAATCAACATCTGACCGAGCAATTGAGAATGCTGCAAATCAGTCAAGAGACTCAAATGGTGAAAATGATTGATGTCATGAATGATGCAAGAAAAGCTGAAAATGAAAGAACACTAGTCATTGATGATAGGAGTAAAATAACAGAGAAGCTACAAGAGAAAGAATAAAAAATTCAAAGACTTACTGAGCATCACCATGAGATTACCAATTAGATTATTCTTATGAGTCAAGAGGAAAATAGACTAAATACAAAACTCATTGAAAGAATACAGTCTATTGGTGAGCTAAGAGAAGACAATGAAAAATTGAAGAATGAAATCAAATTCCAGAATCAACACAATGAATTGATCAAGAAAGATGAAGATAGCAACAAAATGATGGATGATTTTCTTGATGGACAGAGAAGAGTCAACAACTACACAAGATTAGGGTACAACAAGAATGGTGAATCTTCTAATCAACCAGATCAAAGGAATTCTTTCACAACCCCAAGATCCAAGAAGTTGTCACGCAATCACTATGGAAAACCCTGTCACACTTCAAACATTTGCAAAAGAAAAATGAAAGGTATTCCTCAAGCACAATTTACTTTCATGGTAACTGTTATAAATGTCAAAAGAAAGGACACAAGGCACATGAGTGCAAATCCAAAGTGACAAATCCAAAAAGGAAAACCTACATGGACAAGTACTATCCTACCTGCAAGATGAATGGGCATACACATGAGGAGTGCTGGAAAAATAACAAAAAGGCATGGACACCAAAAGAACCTGACAATGGCTACAAACCAACAAGAGTAGGTAACTCATATGTTTGAGACTATAACACATGGGTAAACTGCACAAAATGAGGAAGGTATGGTCATATTGCTGCCATCTGTATGAGAAAGTGGACAGGAAGGTCAAGAGGTTGGACCAGTATAGGAATGACATGTTTACACTATCATAAGGTTGGACATGTGATAAAAGATTGCAAAGATTGACTGACAGACACAAGTACATATACCAATGGAAATACCATTGATGACATCAAGAGAATGAGAAACAAGATGTGGGTAAAAGTCACAAAAACTAAAGGTGCTGGAACAAGAAATACAAATGATGACACCCTATCCAATGGATCTAGTGGCATCAACACATCCAACTAAAATGCACAAGTAATTATGGAGCTGCATTATGACAAGTTATATTATGCATCAGTTCCATTACACATAGTTCATATTGCAACATTAGTATGAATAAAAGATGCAATATATTATTGTTTGTTAAACTGTTGAAAAACAATATCATTGATTATTGGGTACAAATCTACATTAGTGAACACACACACAAAATTTAGCACTACTTACCAGAATGTATCGGTCATTACACAAATGCCAAGTTGCTAAGTGTAAACTGACGGACATCGGTGAACCTTGAGGTAATGAAAGCTGTGTTTGCCACTTTATCGGCCATCATCGGTGAAGTCACCAAAGTTGCTAGCAAACCTGATGTGTTGCATAGACACCAAAGATGTTATGAATGCCTCTACTGATGAACTCTGTCTTTTTATACCGATGAGTTGGTGAGCATTAATGACATCTTAGGGCACAAAAGTTATAAAAGCCTGATGGGTGAACTCATTTTTGTACCCACAATTTTTGAGCAACCAGGAGATCAAAACAAAGTGATTAAGGAGAAAATTGAAGAGAGACCTCATCAAAGACTCAACACTTCTTAGAGGATACATAGGAAGTCACAGAGATTTAGTAAGTAACCACATTCACCGACTGCACTGTTTGATTTACAAAAAACCCTAAATTTCTGTAATGTGAAGGCATCAAATTCTAGAGTTGAAAAGATTAAGGAAGATAAGAATAAAATGATCAAACTTGTCAGCAGAGGCACTTGTGTTGAACCCAAATACAAGATGCACCCAAAAATAGCATTAGAACCTGATGATTTTGGAGCATTCTCCAGAATCCCACCTAGGGTTTAGCTGGTAGAGGATGTAAGGTCCTATATACACTGCAAGATCTCAGAAATAGGAGATCTAGACCTAGATAATGCCTACAGGGAACTATGTGATGAAGCTGGAAACCTCAAAGAAGAGCACAAGCATAAAGAAGTGAAAGGATTCATGAATGCGCTGCATTTTCCCAAAGTTTTAAAAATAGAATGGATAAAGATTGTTCTCAGCAGAATGCACAACAAGACTCTATGGATTAATGAGCCAAAAAAAATAACAAAGGATGTTATTCATGTAGTTACTGGTTATCCTATGACCAATAAACCACAAGATCACAAGCACCCATCCCTAAAGGAAGTGGAAAAACTGACTAGTGCTAAATCAGACAAAAGAGCTCTCAAGGTCAACACTATCACTGACATAGAACTCAAGTTTGGTGTATGTGTGATAGGATATAAAATCTTCCAGGCAAGCAAAATTAATAGCATATCAAGCACTGCTATGAGCACAGCATACAAAATCATCAAACAAGGAAAGAAGATGGATCTTGCAGAGATCCTGTTACATACACTGGAGGAGAACATGTGTGCTATAAGATCTTCAAGAACAAACACTTGTAAGTTTGGTTCCCTCATAATGGGCATATTCTTATACTTTGAAGAATACTTTCCTTCAATAGGAAAAGTTGTATGGGACACAAGTAGACCTATAACCATTCAGATAGGTGAATTCATAGAATCACTAGGAACAAATTTGATGATGTAATGCATGAGTATTTCAAAACCATTAAGGAAATGTTGTAAACTAGAACAAGGATTCCTGAAAATTTGATAGAGGAACACAAAGAGAATATATTTTTCATGGTAGATACTAATTTCATGTATATCCAAGCAATAGTACCTTGGAAGTCATGGCTTTCACGGTTAGAATATGAAATCAAAATAAGACAAGCCAATGAGTGCATTGAGGCACTATTAAATGAACCAGTTGACAACAAACAAGCAAGATTTGGCACCTATGAGGAAGCCAAACAAAAGATCAAGACAGATCTTGTTGTCAAGAAGATTGTAAACAAAAAGGAGAAAATGGCTAAGAACTTAACCAAGTAGTTTGTAAAAACTAAAGAAGGTGAAGAGGAAACATAGGGTAAGGAGGAACTAACCGAAGGATAGTCACCTATCGGTGAAGAAGAAGAGAATAAATCAGAAGGTACATAGTTAGATTATCCACCTCATCCTACACCCAAGAAAGAAAGAACTATAGCCACTTCAAGAACAAGAAGCCAGACTGCAAAAGAGTCAACTCCTTCACCATTACTGAAAGGAAAAGTGAGGATATGCAAGAGAAAACTAGCCCCTCAAAAATTACAGACCAAGAGGAGCAAGATGACTAGAACTAGAGAGGATCTAGAAGACTCACCTATGGATGAAGCTGATGTAGAAATACAAAAGGAAAAAGAATCTTTGGTTCCAACATCAATTGAGAAAATATGCGACAGCATCTTAGAATCCCAATCTTTTTCTGATCCTAACATAAGGAAATGGTTAAAATTTAGTACAGAGGATCAAAATAAGATTGAAGAAGCAATTATTGTTAAAATGTGCAAACATCACTACGTTCCACTACAATTCTTAGAATATGATGTTCCCAAAGAACTGTCAGAGAGATTATCAGCTAGATGGACATTTGCACTACATCAGGAAAAGGAGATAAGAGAAAGAGTACTTGTTACTCTTATGCCTCCTAATTCAACAAAGGAAGAAATTACTGAGATGATGAAGAAGTATGAAAAATATTTCTCACCAAAAATAAGAGCATATGAATTTCTCAGGGGAAAGCTAATTGATCTTGATCAGAATAGCATTAAGAAGTGGTGAAAGATACTCAAAAATCCCACTAAGGAAGCTAGCCCAGAGAAAGAACCAATCACCATCAAAGATATACAAGATGACTCATTTGTTGAAATGGATAAAGAAGAGAGTGATCTAGAAGGCCCAAAAGATACTGACATTATAGATGAAGTATGCACAAACACTACTCTTGACCACACTAAAAGTGAAGAGAGTCAAAATCCACCAAGTCCAATTCACATTGACTTGAGTAAAGATGAAGAAGTTACCAAGGATGACTTGACAATAAAAGGAAATTTAGCTGATGATATAAATGATGAATCATGGTTAGACAACATTGTCAATGACACTATAAGAAAAGACCCTGCAGTAGAAGTACAAAAAGATAAAGATATAAATATTGCACAGGGCAATACCGATGGACATGATTCAACTATTGACACTGCAACCATCAATACAATGACAAACATGAATATATTAATCGATGTTACTGATATTGAATCAAGTCAGGACAAATCATCTAAGAAAGATAATGATATACAAAAGGACATGGGTAAAGATGAAAACAAAGATGCATCCAATAATCAAAAGGATACAGATATAGAACTGAAAGATGCAACTGACACTCAGCAAAAAGTGTCTAATGAAAAGAACAAATAAGCAGATGACAAAATAGAGGATACATTGAGAAAGGATGAAGAAAAAGATAAGAGTGAAGAAGTCAAGAAGGATGAAAGCTCAAAACAAAAAGAAGATATATTTGTTGATATACTTAAGGCCAATGAGGAGATGTCTTCACAAAACCAGTCGGTGGACTCAGAACATAAACAATAGGACACTTCATCTTCTTGACCCTCACTTACCAAGTCAACCCAATCTCAAGGTTTAAATGGTAGTACATCAATCTACCACCCAGCCAAAGAAGAAGAAGAGGAAAGCATTGAAGAATATCTTGGCTATCACACTGGATAAAGTAATAGAAGTCCCAAACTGGGATATTACTACTTTGGATACAGATAAACTTCAAGATTTTGGAGTGCTATGTCAAAGGAATGCCATTCATAAGAAAATGATACAGGAACACAGGGAAGCAATGGCACTTGACAAGGCAAGAGACATTCTACAACAACTTGTTCCTGAGGTGAAACTTGAACAAAATGCTATAGTTAAGGAGCAAATAGTTGTTCTTACTGATGCCATCACAAACCAGAATGTAGATGTAGAACAAGCAATTGAAGAACAAGTAGATAAAAAGTATCAATACAAGTTAATTGACAAGAGCAACCAAGAAGTAACAGTGAAAAAGGTAAATCTCTCTCAACTAACTGATCAATTAGAGCCAATGATTGTTGAGGCAATTACCTTAGTTCAAAAGATGTGAAAAATTGAAAAGTTTACAAAAGAAAATAGTGACAAGTTAGTAGAAATAGATTCTAATATCACAACTAGTGCACAAAGCCTAACCTCAAATGCAGACAGTATCAAGGTGCATCATGACAAAGTAATTGAGGCTAATAGGATAAGGCAAGAAATATGGGATGCTAAAACACAATTAAGAGGTGAGATTACCAAACTACAGGCACACATATTTCCTAATCTTACTATTCTACAACAACATATTTATGAAGCAAGAAACTTAATTGCAACCCCAAATATGTTTGTAGTAGACAACATCTATGATATACACGTAAGGATATCACTTGAGCACATGGCTCTAGAAATGTTGAAGGATAAATGGGAAAAGATGATGGAGGAGATCAATTCCTCACATTCACACCTTTTTGACAAGATGTAAGTACCTTTGCCTTTATTATCTAAAAAGGAGGAATAGAAATGTATGTATATTGTATGTACAGAAGGAACAGATATGTAAAGATAGTTATGTACAATATATCAAAAAAAGGGGGAAGAAAAGTACATAAGGAAATGTATATATACTTACACTTATCGACATATGCATAGGGGGAGTCATTTCATGACTAAGGAATAAGTATACACAGGTGTACATACTAATACATTCAGTATGTTGCACATATCATGTTTTTGATACTAATGTCAAAGGGAGAGATTGATGACATTAAGTTTTTCCATTAGTACACTTAGTGAAAAACATCTATAGAGACCATTGGTATAGCTACCTGATGAACAAAGTATGTAGTTAACTGATGTAGAGAAGAAAAGATACTTGACAAGGTAAAAGTGCTAAGTATGGAATTGCCTGACGAACACTGAAAATTGTTGTACTGATGAAGTAAAAAGGACATCACCAATGGGTCAATTAAATAACACAAAGATCATTACCGATGATATAGTTTTGAGAACATCACCAATGGATAAAAAAAGGCATACCCAATGAATAGTTCAAGAAAGGAACACCGACGGAGAAGAAAACCAATTGACTGACAGAGCAGCCTGACCATCAGAACTGACAATGAGTTAGAGAACCTGAAAATAATGGATTTGACTTTTACACATCAGATAAAGCATTGTACTTCTATTTATAGAGTTTTAATTTGTTTTAAATCATTACTTGAGGGTCAAGCAAGCATAATGTAAATGTTTTAAAGCATCCTAATGGATCTAAAACATATCTATCTAAAGATCAAGGTCAAGTTGTTAACCTTGGATCTAGAGTTAACTTGCGAAGTGTGAATCAAGAATAGAGATAAAATCTAGTATAAATAGATGTTCAACCAATTGTGAATTATGGATTCATTTTTGTTGATAGCCACGAAGAGCATTTGAGGAGCAGGAGGCAAAATTCATGCAAAGTTTAGAAAAAGATTATATCTAGTTATCAAGAACACACAAAGGCTACCAACGTGCAGAGAAAGGTATTATTCTGTTGGTTAACAGTTTGTCCTCCCGTTAGATTTGTAATCTTTGACTCTTTTAGCACCCAAGGTGAGAGAACAAAAGGATGTCACCAACAAATGGGTCAGTGTAAGTCTTCTATCACTTCCCTCTGAATTGACAGGTACAGCTCCCTGATTGTGTTTAATCTTCAATGAATTTGTTTCTTTATGATCATCAGATTATCTTCTTATGAGTTTTAACCAAATTTCTTATAGGCACAAACAATTCAGGCAAGGATAAGGTGGACAATCTATAATCCCCAATGGAATGTTGATCACAGATTATCATGAAGTCTATTATCTAACTTAAAGCTACCTACTTTAAGAATGCATATCTTACTAATGAGAACAGAAGCAGAATCATATATAGACAGCAAATAGAATTGCTTATACTGCAACTACTAATCATGAAATGGAATTCAAGCAGGAATCACAGCTC
>MU223567.1:4869089-4900491 GCA_018584345.1 Thuja plicata | reverse complement strand
TTATATTTGGTATATATTTCTGATCATGCTCCATCACGGCAGAACATTGTTAACATCCTGGGATCACCCATGCAAAAGGTAGATCTTCTATATATGAAATAGACTTCTTTGAATGCCCACATCAGTTGTGACACCTCATTATCAAATAAAGAGCCTTTTTATGGTTCTTTTCACATCTGAATATCATGACTTGAAACCACCATTCTGCCTGAGAAAGAAACATCCATTGAAGTTCATGTCTCTGTCGGGTTAGGATCTACAACCTACCCAAAGCAATGAAACTCTGATAACAACCCACCTGACTAAAACAAGATGGCAAAGGAAGGGGAACCCGACAAAGACTTCCTATCCTAGGGAAGACTTAGACCTGGACATCAGACTGACCAGACCAACATGACAGGACCATATGACTCAAATATTGCAAAAAAATGGGTGACTGAAAGTCAGACAACATATTCAATCATGAAAATATGATTACTCATACATAGGAAGCTTTATTGGATTTTTTATCAGCAATTAGAGATTGCATACATCTTCAGATTAAAGACTTATGTAGTTGCATTCTAACAAGTGCATCACATCTAAAATCCTTTGGTAGAAGGTGGACTTAATAGTTCTTTACAAATATCTTAACAAAGTGCACACTTAACAGTGTTGCTAAGGCTTCAAATGAAGTAGATCTTAATAGGTCTCCACTGTAATACTCCTAACAGGGTAGGTCATCAGAAGTGACCAATTGTAAGCCTTTACCGGCCCCTTCTTATCAGCAGATAGTGAATTATTGTGGGTAACAATTCCCACCATAGTATTTACTTCCTAACAAGATTTTTTTGCATTACCATATCTTGTGTTATGCATTATCTATTTTCATGAATGTTTCTTGTATGGTTACATATTAAAGAACTTATGTTATGATTGCATATGCATAAAGAAATATGAACAGTTACATAAGATAATTTACAAACTAATTACTAAGGGTTAATGGGCTAACTAAGAAATTTTTTAGAGGTATTGATTCACCCCTCCCTTCTTAGTACTACATTCACAATATAATTCAAGCAAATGCCTCTCATGAGAAGCTCCAATGAATCAACCATTGGACCAGTTGGTGGAGAAGAAGAAATGAAAAACACCTTGATCTAGTCTTAGGATGAAGGATGCATGAAGAGGCCTTCATCTGCAAGATTAGATACATCAACAACATCATTATACATTTTAATTTGTTCCAATGTTAAACGGGACCACAATTTCTCCCGTGTCTGATACTCATTAAAACATTCAGCCCAAAAATCCTCAATATTTGGGACATGTCTGTAGGCATGTCTGAGCTTCAAGTGATCTCTAAAAAAACACATAGGATCATATTGAGGCCTAAGAACCTCATAATCAAGTAGCTTGATCTTATCCTCAAAGCGTTTTACCAAATTCTTGGCATCAGATCTAGATGCACAAGAATATGGACCAACAACCATAGGGAAAGGAATTCTGGTGATCTTCTTCACATTTAAACATAGAGTGTTCACTTCCAATATCTGTCGATAGAGCTCCACCAAGACCACCTTATCTTTAGGATACTAGGGCAATCTCATAGGAAATCTGGAGAAGGCTCCTATCGAAAGATAAGAGAAACTTGGGAATTGAATGAAAGAACATCCATACTGACTAATTGCTGAGATGGCCTCTAGCAAGAATCTTCTTTCTAGGAAACCTTGAAGTTCCTGACATATTCTCATTGTGAATGCATCATTCACAACATTATATTCCTCAAAGCTCTGATGCAATTGCAAATTCAGGCAAAACTCATATATTTTGGTATTGTCAAAATTCTGGATTGCTGGTAAGCCGAGACACAGGTGCTGAGTCACCAGAGCATAGATCAAGTATGAAGATATGTAGAACTATTTGAATCCCTGATAGGAACTCAACCAGGATGCTAGCTTCTCACACAGGATTTCTACATAGTCAATGAACATATTCTCTGCGTAGATAGCTTGAACAAGGAAGAAATTATGTTAAACGAGATCCAGGATCTTAGGTTTTTCATCTAATTTGGTCATCAGGGCCAGCATATCTACAATTTCCCTCTTTAGGGTTGTTTTGAAGAGAGTCTTTGACATCTTACTTTTCTTTGATTGAGGGTTCTGGAACCAGGTCCTCTGCATGTCTTCCCTCCTTAGAGTCTTCTTTTCATTGAAGATAGACGCAAATGAACCAAAGTTGATGTCACAATACACGTCTTTCACCGGAATGCCAAAAGTGGATTGGATTAGGGCTTTATCAATCTTCAACAAAATAGCCTAATCTAGGAATAGGATTTTCTTTTTCACTAGGTTGTATTTCTCTATACATTCTCTCACGAGCTCAGGACCTTGGAGTGCCATTGGAAACCCTACAGCTTCTACCAAACTATTGTCCTTGAGCTTCTGTATAATAGGGTGAATTGGATGAGAATTCAATCTTTTGTGGAAATCTCCGAAGATCAAAGAATCTTAGAGATGTGTTAGAAACTTCTTTCAATTCACTCTCAATACACATTAATCTGTCATAACAAGAAGCCTTAACTGCCATTTACTATAAAACTAAGAACATGAGTGAAGAAAAATGACTTGCTATACAAATACGGTGAGCAGAAAATGATGGCGAATGTCAAAGAAATAGCCACTAAGATCTAAACATTGGCGCCACATGAATGATATTAAGGTGTGATAATGGACGCAATAGAAGAATTTGCATTAAATTTTGATAATCAACAGCTATTGGAACTTCCTATTTTGGAGAACATAACAGCCTCAAAATCTGAAAGCTTACACTTAACTTTATGTTCATTATCCACTTTCCAAAACAAATCCTTAGTCTTATGGAAAAAGAACATACTTTCCTTCCAATGCCAGAATAAATAAACATTAGACCATTTTACCTTGTGCAAGAAAAGAACATAAGAGAATACTTTTCCCGTAATCTTGTTTCCTTTATTTTGGAAAAGTATCCCGACGGCTTCACTTTTTATCCTTTTTGTACTTAAATAACTTCTTTTCTATCGGGAGCACTTAACCTCTTATTTTCTCTTTTCACTTGTGTTAGGGTTGCACCTTTGAGACCAACTTTTCTAGATGCTACATGATCACCACCACTACTCCACAACTTGATATCTCTGAGATTTGAAAAACTCTTTTTACAAACAAAATTTTATGTAAATCACATGTTTACCTTTCAGAAAAACACATTGAGCATTACAGATCCAAGGGTGACTACTTCTCATTCGGAAGATTCTATGACACCCATTTTCTTGACATACCTAAATCACCTAAACACCGAATGAAGAAAAAGGATTGAAAACCCGCTAGGCTCAAATAGGTAAGGAAAAAAATTTATCTGATAAGCACATTAAGGGAAGGTTTCAAGATGAATGAGAAGTCACCAAAGAACAATTTACCCCCTAGGACCTAAAGACCGTAGACTAAAATTTGGCAACAATCTACAAGCAAATGATTTGAGACATCCTACATTTGACATTATATATTGTACATTCATTTGGTGCATACATACTTGTGGATCCATGGATTAAAATATGCCACAAGGGTTTCTATACAAGCAATTACTTTTTTTACTTATGCAATTTCAATTATACTTTAAGGTTAATTCCAAAACTGGGGTTCGACCAAGGAAAACCCATCCCATCAAAAAAACAAACCATTTTTCTTGCAAGGACAGGTTCAGAATAACGGATTTGAGTGCATATTCGGATACCCTTTTCAGCAAACTGTCAGGATCCTAAAATAGATTTTCTGTTGGACATTTTGGGTTAGAATCGACATTCATTTCTGGTTCAAAATCAGAGATTCTGGGCTAGAATCAGAAATTTTGGGTCAAAGGTGACATTCATTTCTGGTTCAGAATCAAAATTTTGTTCTAGGTCATAATCGGAGATGCTGGGTCAGAATTAAAAATTTTGGGTCAAGGGTGACATTCATTTTTGGTTCAAAATCAGAATTGAGTCAGATTCAAAAAAGATTTCTAGGTTTTCTTTGTCTATGCTTTTTGTTCCAGATCTGATTGCAAATTTTCCAGAAACTCAGTGTAGACACTTGAAAACAACATTCTTTAGATCTATTGCATTTTGAGGTTAGTACCTATCTTAAATTCATTTCAATTAAATTTTTAATCTTCCTAAATCTATTACACACTCTCTTCGTTAGGGTCTCTCTCTTTATCTCTATTCTTAATAGGTTGATTCATTTATGTATTGATCCTTCCTTTGGCGTCAATCAATTTGGATCTTCCCTTTATGAGATTTAGGATTAAGAGGACAATCTTACCTTCTATGCTATTCTGACATCACATTCAATATATACACAACACACATTTATACATTTTACTTCCTCTCAATTTTTTTACCTTACATTTTGGTGAACCTGCGAAAGACAACTCTTTCTTTTTGGTGTTATATTTACATTTTATGTTTGATCTTGCATGCATATTAGATTAGCTTTCTTTTATGTTCTTGCATTTACATTTCAAAAATTAAAATCAAAATCTTGTGTTTCCTAAATTAGTTCATTTGCATTGCATTGGTGCATGATCTTTACAAATTTTAGTCCTACTTATAGTATCTCGGTTAAAAGAAGTCGTAGACTTATGGGTTCATTTGATCCTAAGTCTTCCTCTCCTTTCCTTAGGATCCCGAATGAAAATTTTACCACTCATGATTCCAATCCTTCTATGGAGCATAACTCTTCTCACTCATCTCATGATGAGGATGATACTTTAAGAGTTCCTCCTGAACAAGTCCAAAAAGTTTCAACAGAACTTGATAAAATGGGAAATTGGCTTATTCAAGAAAACCATAATCAAGATTCTATCCAAGCTATAGAGGATCTTAAGAAAGTCCTTTGTGATAGTGATCAAATTGTTAATCTCTTGTGTGGTATTACTCATTATGTGCATTTGAATGTTAAACCTTTAGCTCAAGAGGCTCAAGATCTAGGATTCACTCCTCCTGTCACTAGTGGAGAACCTTCTTCTATTCCTTTACTTAGCATTCCTACTTACACTCCTCCTTTGATGACTACATCTCTTCCAACTTAATCTATTCCTGTGAGTGTTCCACCCATGTCTCTACCTACCTCACAACCTTCTTACCATAGTGTTCCACCCGTGTCTCTACCTACCGCATAGCCTTCTTACCATAGTGTTCCTTTTACATATCCCAATCCTCTTCCACTTTTGGTTCCAAGTGTTCCACCACTTGTGTCTTATATTCCTTCCTCTTCCTACACTTTTCCTATTATTCCTAATGTTTCTATGCCACCTATTTCTTCTAATGATTCCAAAATCATTAGTTTGGCTAAAAATGTGTCATCTTTACAACAACAACTTGCATCCTTAACACAATCCAAGTTTAGCATTCCTACATGTGACATGGGTAGTCCTTTATCCTTAGACATTATTCATGCTACTATCCCTCAACAAGACGATATTCCTCATCTTGAAAATTACAATGGTAAGGGAGATCCTGTTACTCATGTTAAAACATTTCAAATCCTTTGTAGTGTTTATGCTCATGAACATAGGATTTTAGCCAAGTTGTTTGCTAGAAATTTTCATGATAAGGCCTTGTAATGGTATTGGTCTTTACCTCCTTATTCTATTGATTTTTTTCCTAAACTTTCTAATACCTTTATGCAACAATTTCCAAATAACATTGGTCCCAAAGTTTCCTTAACTGATTTAATGCATTGTAAAGAAAACACTAAGGAAAATTGACTAATTTTATTGGTAGATTTAAGAATTTGTATGCCCATATTTCTTATCATTTTCCTGATATTGATATTCAGCATATGTTTATTTCAAATTTACAAAAGGATATTAGAGATAAGATTCTGCTTATTGAATTTACCTCTTTTCAACAACTTTGTGCAAAATTTCATCATTATCAATTATAAGTGAGTCAATTTGAGAGAAAAACTCCAATGGCTCATGTTCCAGTTGATAAGAGTGATTTCACTCCTAATCCTAATAAGTTTTTTAAACCTAACAACTATGTCAAGATAAATAAATAGATGAATGCAGTCCTTGACCAAGTTGTTGTTGCATCCAACAATGCCACTTCTGCATCCACTGCTTTCCGTATGAATCATATGTTTACTCCTCTCTCTAAATATTTACATTCTATTATGAGTAGGTTGTTAAGTTCTAATATGATTACCTTGCCTCCTATTCAACCTCTTCTCCCTACTACGATGGCATCAAAATCCTTTGATCCTAAATGTTTTTGTCAATACCATCGACAGAATGGTCATGATACTGAAAAATGTTATTCTCTAAAGCATAAGGTTCAAGACTTAATTGATTCTAATGCTTTATCTGTTGATAATTTTGATGGTATTGGGAAAACATTTGTCTCTCCTCCTAATCAAAACCTTCAAATTTATACAAATCATTTACCTACACATGATACTAATACCATCGCTCCACTGTCTTCTGTGGATATTGTTTACGATTCAAAGATGGATGATCTCAATCACATTGTTAATCATGTGGAGTGCATTGTTTCTTCTCAACCTACTATTAAAGATCCTTCGCCTCCACTCAAACTTCAAGCTCCACCTAAACCTCAGAAAAAAACTAAGGATAAATGACCTAGAGAAATCTCAATCACCTTTGATGATTCTGAGACTATTAAGGCTCCCGATGGTCCCCTTTATATTTATGCTAGGATTTCTAAGATACCTACGCATGGTTGTCTTGTTGACCCCACATCTTTAATAAATGTCATTAATGAGGAAAACCTTTTTATGAAAAATCTACAACATGATTGTTATGATGCATGGATCCAAACTTGTAATGGTTTCTCTATCTTTCACTTGGTTAAATTAACTTTCCTATTGAACTTTGTGGTAAAGTTGTAGATAATACCTTCATTGTTGCTCCTACTTCTGATCAGTTTCATATCTAATTTTTTTTTCCTTGGTTAACTTATGTGCATGTCATTGCTTCTCCTATTCATAAGTGTATTAAGTTCAATCATAATGGAGAAGTGAAAAATATTAATCATAGTTTGTATCAACCTTATAGGCCTAGAGATTGTGCTACTCTTGATTTCTTTTGGTCTTCATTACCTAATTCATGTCCTCCTCACCCTGATAACCTTTTTCATTCATATCAAGCCTATAAACATCAGAAGATTGTCAAGTTAAGTATGCCTCGGATAGATCTTAACCATAGTCTTCTTCCCACTCGTTCTATACCTCCTTTATCCATTACTGCTACCTCTATTACTCAACCTCCCAGTTTCACTTCTCAGCCTACTAAGAATCCTCCTCTCGAGCCTATGAAAGAACGAGTTGTTATTCCTCCTAGTTCTGAACATGTGTCAAACAAAGAAAAATGTACAAATATGCTAATGAACATCGTAAGAAGCATAGGGATAATTCTAGGGCCCATGCCTCTGTTCTTCAAAATTCTTTTCCTTCTTTTGGCCAACCTATGCCTAATGTGTTGGAGGAAGTTAATGTTCATAATGATGTTAAGATGAATAGTTATGATGATTCTATTCACATCTTAGATCCTATTTTAAATAATCATGATGAGGAGGATACTCTTGATGATCATGTTGATCCTAGTGATGAATATGAGACCATTGATATTGATACTAATTACCTCATATGCTTTCAACTCAATTGATAATTATACCTATTATCAAACACCATTATTCTCAAGAGGATCCTTGTTTGGAACTGGGTATTATTCCTACTATATTGGATATAGTCCCTCTTGCTAGTTTTCCACCTTCCCTAAATGATATAAACCAAGATAGGGAGATTAGGAAATGTGCTTGATTGGATTGTCCTCCATGGTAGCCGTTTTTGTGTTTGACTATTGTATTGTGCTTCTCCCATAATGTGTTTGCTAAATGTTTGTTAGGTTCTTTTATATGACCCTTATTACTTTGTTGGTGCAAGTTGATAAAGGAATAAAGCATGGTGTACAATTCCTCTATATGTATCTCTACTCTCTATGTATTATTTTCATGTTATGTTGTACTTGTGCTATTGTTCATAAATGTTTTCCTTGTGTGCTCCACTTGGATCTGTGACATAGTAGCAATGATTATTTTTGGTCTCCATGTGGTGGTCCAAAAATATTATTCTTCATAACTCTTGCGTTTTCTTTCTTCCATTGTGATTGTAGTTCAACTTTCTTTGGGGAATGATGTCAATTCATTTGCAATAATATTGTATCTATATATACATATTATCTTATGATCATACTGACCCCATAGTAGGTAGATCCCTTCTATGTTCTTTGTATGTTTATGTGGTATTTCCCTTGATTTGTCTTTGTTTGGGGGAATCTTGTAGTGGAAACATAATTAGTAGAGTTGTTTATGTTTTTGTTAAATCCATTGCTCCTATTAAAGTGTTATCAATGAATTTAACATGGGGGCATACACTCTACTCACTTTTTTGCACACACGCACTTTCAAAATATTTTAAAACTTAAAACTTTTTTCCCTTTATGGGTTAAATTCTAATCCTTAAAGCATGGATTTTTACCTTATAGGATCTCTTTATCCCTCCAATTTAAATTTATATGGATCTCTTGATCCCTCCAATTTTAATTTACAATGTTTTGATCCCTTAAGGTTGAAAGGTGTCCTTAAGACTGGATCTCCCTTATGGATTGACTAGTGAGTAGCCACATTCAATAGGAGGTTTGACCCCATTTTTCCAATTGCACTATTTCCTTGTGTGGTTCACAATGGGACATAAGTTCTCATTGGGCGAGGTAATCACACCCACTCTCTTTTTCTTTTTAACTTTTTATATCTCTCTTATCATGATCTTAGGGTTGATAAAGAATTAAGTCCCTGGGCGATTGAGGATTCATTTGTCCCTTTTGATTTCAATAAGATTATCTTTTCTTCATGATCTCCTTTACCAAGAGTTTGCATCGAGTCCATACTCTTGCTAAAGTGGGGGCTAAATGTATAGTCAAAAAATGGAAGAACTTGCATTGTAGACTAGTTTATCCCTCCAAGTAAGTCATTTGGGGTCATGTAAAGTGCCTTGAATGGGACTTTGACTTGGATCTATCTTTCCCCCTATTCTGCCCCATTTCCCACTTTTCTCTAGCCTGTTTCTGGCATCCTAAACTACAAACCTGAGATTTTTGATCTCAGGGTCAAAATTGACCTTTCTGGGTCAATGTCAACCTCAACCTCGATCTAGGTCAAGGTCAAAATTGACCCTGACCTAGGTCAAAATTGACCTCAATTCTTACCTAGGGTCCCGATTTCATGTTTTTGGAGTTTCTAGATGTTGGGCTTTGGAAAGGTTTAATTCCCGCTTCTGGGTCGGCTGTTCTGGTCTTCGCAGTAATGAATCTTGAAATTATATTTAATATAGGTCCACTTCTAGGGATATAGGTCTAATTGTAATTTAATTCTCCTATGTAGGCCTCTCTAGAATATGTTCCCTAGATTTGTATATAAGGTTTCTCCTCTCATTTTCTCTAACCATCTAAGATTTAAAAAAGATAACTCTATGCTTGATCTATTGAAGTAAGCATCTACTCTCAAGCATCCAAGAATTAAAGCATCTTCAAGAACTCAATTCATCAAGGAGATCCATTTGTAGCTATTGAAAGATTCAAGCTCTATGGAGCCCTCTTGTTGAATATTTCTCCCTCCACATTCCTCCAAGCCTCTTCCTATGCCAAGATCCATTCAAGATTGGCGTTGAAGATCTACAAGAAAATGATTTGAGACATCCTACATCTAAAATTATATATTCTAAATTCATTTGGTGCATACATACTTATGGATCCATGGATTTGAATCCACCACAAGGGTTTCTATACAAGCAAGGTGAATTTGTTCATTTACTTTGTTTACTTATGTAATTTCAATTATACTTTAAGGTTAATTCCAAAATTGGGGTTTCACCAAGGGAAACCACTCCCCACCAACAAACAAACCATTTTTCTTGAAGGGACAAGTTCAAAATAAATAATTGGAGTGAAGATTCAGATACCCTTTTTTGAAAAACTGTCAGGATTTGGAAACACATTTTGTGTCAGACATTTTGGGTCAGAAACAACATTCTATTCTGGGTGAGAATCAAAAATTTTTGGTCAAAGGTGAGATTCATTTATGGGTCAGAATCAACATTTTGTTTTGGGTGAGAATAAAATATTCTGGGTCAGAATTAGAAATTTTGGGTCAAAGGTGACATTCATTTTTGGGTCAAAATTGGAACTGAGTCAGATTAAGAAAAGATTTCTAGGTTTTCTTCGTCTCTGCGTTTCAGTTATAGATCTGGTTGCAGTTTTTCTAGAAACTCAGTGTATACACCCGAAAATAGAATTCTTCATAGCTGTTGCATTTTTAGGTTAGTACTTGTCTTGAATTCATTTCAATTAAAGTTTTAATCTTCTTAAATATATTACACACTCTCTTCTATAAAACAAAATTTAGGGTTTCTCTCTTTATCTCTATTCTTAATAGGTTGATTCATTTATGCATTGATCCTTCCTTTGGGGTCAATCAATTTGGATCTTCCCTTTTTGAAATTTTTGATTAAGAGGAAAATCTTACCTTCTCCACTATTCCTACTTCACATTCAATATATACACAACACACATTTATACATTTTAGTTCCTCCCCATTTTTATACCTTACAACAATTAACCACCATATCTTGTGATAACACCACAAGAAATAAAAAGGAATTGGTAGGAGATTTAAAGAACTTATGAGCTATCATTAAATGTTCTAGCAGTTACACTATTATACTTCAATCAATCATAACTTTCACAAAAAGATCTCTTCAGCAGTAGCGGTCATACATTAGACATTGATCGACACAAGCAAGTCTCCCATAAACATAGATGTTATCCTAATTTTCAGCATGCATCAAAATAATCATAAATAGGAAGAGATTGCATTTTAGAAGTCCCATTAATATTATCCTTCAGGTATTATTAATCAACATTTTGTAATTACATTCATTTTCAAAAATTGTCATTTTGTACTCTAAGAGTTGATCACATTCCAGAATTTTTAAATTACAATTTTGATCAATTACATTGTGCATTCAAGCTAAATGTATTATACAAATGTTATTTCATCTTTATTTTCATGTCAAAACAATAGTACATTGCAGAATAAAAGGCATAATTGAAAGTATGGAGTAGAGGTCCCATGCATTGCCTTGTGGTTGGTATCTCGATGCTTGCATATTAGGTCTCCATTGCTGGTTGCATATCAGGTCCTAGGTCTGCATAGTCCATCTTCATCTGCATATAGGTCTTTTAGGGTTTACCTGCATCATAAGAGAAAATGGGGTGTTAGATCCAGTTGGATCTAAGCAATACATGGAACATAAACAACACACAATCAATCCTTCTCAAAACTGCATATCAATCTGATGAAATCAATGTAATGAGAAAACATTCATCTATAATATATGAAGAATAGTATTAAAGGGACTTATTCCAAACATGAAACCTTTTTCTATGTATGATCACTTTGATATATGTTATTCTTCTCTCTATAATCTGATATCTGAATGGAAGGGACTTAGTATTACCATCTAAGAAACCTTTTTCATGATTAGATCAACCTATGAGTTCAACAAATGGTACAAACCAACCAGCACTCATGAGTGAATGTCATCTTACATTCACTCACAAATATTAATTGGTGCATATGATTTGATGACCTAATAAATTGAGTGGTATTTTGTGTGCAAATGGACAGGTATTTATAGCTGAATGCAGGAAACAAAAGAAAATGATGCAGTCGATGTCACAAGCATGTGCTCAAACTTCACATAAGCCATTATATGTAGAAGGGTTGTTGATATCTGAGAAGGTTACTGCCCACATACATAAGAAAGATAAAATGCAGACACATGAAGGAGTCAAAAGATTCTATAGGAAGGACATGAACAAAGGAAGCTGGAGAATTGTAGAATTGAAAGACTCTGAAAATTCACTATCTTTATGCAAATAATGGAGAATGAGAAAATGTTGTTACAGTAAGTACTTCTTCATATATGTGTTGCTTCAAAACATCTGTTAAAAGTTTACTTGGAAGATCAAAGTTGAAAAATCATGCATAAAGAAGTGTGCATAAACTATATTAAATGAGAAGATGCCATTGTAGTCATTTTAAAACAACTGAATCTGACAGAGTAAAAGCATGAAACAAAAGTGTGAAAAACTACAACTTAGGACAGAGATTAACAGTCTCAAATCAGCATGGGTGTGCACATATAGAAAACAAGCATGATAAGATACCCAGGAGCTTCATCAAATGAGATAATGCTTAATAGTTCTAAAATATTGTAGTGCATAATGTGTTTTAGACAAATTGTCGAGACAATTTCATTTTGCGGAGTTTACATTTCATATTGATGTCTTGAAAAAATGTACATTCATAATAATAGTACAGAGCATGTAATGTTTGTATATGCAGATTGAGTTTACTATTTTGAAGTGAAACCCATGGGAGTCATGAGCCCGTGCTCGAACCCCATGGGTTTGTTCTTTCCCATATGTACTTCAAAAGTGAAACAGTATATTTTAACATCAAAGATAGCAGCATATTCAGCATATTTATGCTTACATGCTAAATAGATGCTCAAAATTATTAGCAAAAATATAACCTAAAAGTGTTTTTTCACATAAGGTTGCAATTTAAATATCTTATGTGTGTTTTTTCAGACAGTGGAGTGTCATCAAATAGGGATGTGGATGATAGCATGTGGGAATGACAGTGAGGTTCGACATCAAGCAGAGAGCACTGACATGCGTCAAACACTAAGAAAGTTCATATTGATGCAGAAAAACAAAATAAACAAATGACAGAGGAGATGATCACTTATCTGTATGTACAAAAGCTGCTGGTACATTATAATTTCAAGTCATGGTTATATCAACTCACACAAAAAATGTGAATCTTATGACTGAAAGATGTCATAAGTGTTGAAATCAGATGCACCCACAACATCTTTCATTCATAAGCTACTTTTTTAATGCTGAAGAAGAACCCACATAGAGGTCAAGACAAAACAATCATATATCGGTCTGTTGCCCACGTGTCTGAAGGAGAAAGACAACAGTGGTGATGTTTTAGTGTCATGCTATAGACTAGGGATAAGTCTAAAATTATGATTGAGGTATACCCAGTTCAGAACTGAGGTTCATGGGCTTGACATCTCAATCCTAGTTTAAGACCACTCCAAGATTGCAGTGGTAATAAATCCCAAATCTATAACGTTGGTCACAAACAGAGAAGAAGTCCAAGAGTTTTCTTTATACACTGTAGTTCAAAACCCACAATAATGGTAAAGCATCAGCACAAGAAACCCCAAGTTACAAATCACTATTCGGCACCATTTGTATTGGCATAATATCATCAAAACATCCCAACATTCAAGCAAATGCAAGATAAATTATAGTTGGAACCTGAGTTCAAATCAAATGAAGATCAAAAGCCACAAACTTTACTAAACAAGAATGCAACAAAAGAGATGCCATGTGTTACAGTGAGCATATAAATGATACTTTTTTCCTCATAAAGCTCATGAAACTGGAACTTTCTTCACAGAATAGAGGCAGGTTCATCACAGAAGATCATTGTTTCTGAATTCAAACATGGTGGCACCACAGAACAAAAACCCTAAGATGCAAATGAAACTACTGAATGAAATACATTGTGTTTTACTCTCATTTGAAATCCACTGTCAGATGGAGTAAATGCATTTTGTAGTCACAGTGCATCGACATTCCCTCCTTATTGCCACATTGGTAATTTTTGTTCCATGACATAATAAAATGTCCCTTCCAACTGATGGTGGTCAAGTCGATTACAAACCATGCTAGTTACAAAACCACAATAGCATCGACCACAGTGGCATGGTGTCGGCAGATTCAGAGATGGGTTATGATGCCGAGTTGACAAGGGTTTTGAACCCTTTGAAGTTAGGTAGTCAGGTTTTTGAGTAGGGTGGTAACACTACTAAATTTGAATGTCATGTATTCGGAATATGGTGATAAAGATAAGGGATGTAATTGATATATTGGTAATTAGTATATGTAAATATGGGGGGCTAAAACTTAGGGTTTTGTTAGAGGGAAATTGATTAAACCCTATAGTTATGGAGGGGTTTTTGGAGGGATTTTTGGAGGGAAGATTTTTTTTGAAATAAGCCATGTTGGCTATTTAGTGAAGGTTTTTGCTTTATGTTAGGGGGGTCAAATTTGGTGGTGAGAGTAGCTTTAGTGATTTCATTATTCCTATAGTTGCTTATTCATTTTTTTTTGTTATCCATTGAAGGTTCATGCTTGTGATTTCGGTTTTGTGCAAGAGGATTTCACTATTCCTTGTCATTACTCAGGAATTCATACATGTAACTTGTATACAAATTTTTGAGAAGAATATAGTTACCCCACTTTTCCATACATCTTATTGTGATCATTTGTTCAAATTCCTTTTCAATTTTCTGCATCTAAGAGTAATACCTTTGTAAATATGGATTAGTGAATTACATTGATTCTTATTTTATATCACAGAATATAAGCCTTTTGCAGAATATGAATGTTGTTAATGGGGAGAATACTGCTTGTGGTTAAACCCTAGTTGTGGCCCTCCAATTAACCTATGTATTGAGCAGTGAATGATAGTGCAGAAATCCCTAGGGTATGATAAGTGGATGTCAGTTTGAAGCTTCAAAAAAGATCTGAATCTTCTTGGTGTATTACCTTTTTCTAGTTTCATGCAAGTTAAATTTTAAATCTTTCTTCCCTTTTCTCAGTTAAATTTTCAATCAGGAGGTGATATACCATACTAAATAGGAGCTGGCCTAGAATCCGGAAAGTCTTCCTCATCCATAGTTCACCCACAACTAGAGGAAGTTTCCATTGTCAGATAGAATTTCCATGAAGCCTTAATGCCTGATTTAGGGTGACAATTCTAAGCCTGAAAAGTTTTTGGCACACCCGGTGGGACAGCGAACTGCTTCTGAGTTCTGATTTAAGTTTTGTGATTGATTTAAGCTCTCATTGTGTATTTTAATGAGAAGAACTCCAAAAAGATCAAACAAGCAAGGATTTGTGTACCAGGAGTTACAGTCAAGCAAAAGAGGAGGAAGATCATATAGAGGTGGAAGAACATCACAAGATCCAAGAGGTGCTCTATTGAATTCAAATTTCTCTTCATTTGATAATCCCATTTTTTAAGATCAAGCTGTGAATTTTGAAGAACTTGAGGTTATTTTTGAAGAGATCAATATTCCTAAGGATTTGAGTGTTCCTACTCATTCTGGATCAGAATTTCCAAGTATTGAAGATTTGTCTATAGATAATTCTATTTTTGGAGCTTCTACAAGTGTTACTGCAGCAAATCCCCACAATTTGAAGACTTACCAAAGGAAGGTAGTTCAACATACTCAACCTCCTATTGTACTTGCCATTCAGCAAGAAGTACCACCAGCTACAGGAATGGCAAGAAATATACCTTTTGTCCCTTTTGATCAAGGTAGTCCTCTCCGAATTGCAAATCACAAAAATATACCCTTGGCTGCCTTGAAAGGTTTGCCATCATTCACTGGAGAAGGTCAAGTAATAGTTATTGAACACATCAGAGATATTGCATCCCTGTGCAATGTCCACCATGTCACGGAGGAAGATGTGGCTATGAAGCTGTTGGATGCATCACTTAAAGGTAAATCTCTTAACTGGTTCAAAAATCTTCCAATAAATTCTATTGCTACATGGGATGTTTTTGGGGAAAATCTTTCTAAGTTTTTTGAGGATAAATCTGACAATTTGTCTTTAGTAGAGAAATTAACTACTATCAAAAGGGCTCCTCAAGAAGAGTTAAGTGATTTTAATCTTAGATTCTAGAAAACTTGGAATAGGATTCCTTCCATGGTAAGACCCTCTGCCGAATATGCTTATATATACTTTCTCAAAATCTTGAATAGTGATATTTTAGTAATGATCCAGTCCATGGGAGGAAATTCTTTACCTCAAGCCTATGATATTGCAATTAGAGCAGAGAATAGTCTCATTCAGGCAGGAAAGACAGCTCCTAGGCCACCCATGCCTTACTTTCCCAATATCCAACCCAATATGCCATTGATTACTCCACCATTAACTCCATTTCCATCTTACAAAAGTGAAGAAATTATGCCTATGGTCCCTCCTAGTGAATTGCAAAGTATAAAAAATAGCCAGCAAAAGATTGAGAGCTTGCTACAAAATTTTGGGAATGAATTAGTGAACCTAAAAATGCAGCAAAGCCATCTCGTAGCCCATACTCAAAATCAATTTTCTAGTTTCTCATCTCAGTAGCCTAATCAACCCAGTTATCAAGGCAATAAGCAACAATATCAAGGAAATAGTAATGCAAATAGGCAAAACTGGAATCAAAGGCCTTATAGGCCAGACAATCCAGCACCTCTCAATCTTGTTAGGGATATTATTCCTATCCAAAATAACCTTGTTATGGATTATGAATGGTGTTATCCTTGTAATGAACAACACAATCAGTCTAAGTGTCCTAATGGAGTGCTCAATCAAGCCTTAATGGTTCAAAGTATCATAGATTCACAACCTACTGTATCTACTGAAGAGGCTCAGCAACACTATGATACAACTGCTCCTGACACTGCATTCCTCAATTGGCAAAAGGAAGAGTTCTATGGAGTAAATGGTGATTCATCCATATCAGCAAACACTAGAGCTAAGAAGAGAGCCCTAGAATTAGAGAAATCAACTGTTGGGATTGCTGCTACAAATCAATCATCACTCATTCCACCAGTTTCAATCCTAAAGGGAGCCTCTACTCACGCAAACAAAGAAATATAGTATCAGAAAAAGCCAGATCAAAGTATTAGTAAGTCTCCTTAGAAGGTACAATTTTCTATTCCTTACAACATTGTTGATAATATGAAAAAGATGAATGTTTCTATTTCCATGTGGGATTCATTAGCTATTCTCGGGAAAACTAATTTATTAAAGGAGGAACTATCAAAAGGAACAGTAGTTCAACATCAAGCTATACATCATACTCCTAGAGTGGTCTTGTCCAATTCAGAGCCTTTAGTGGTTTAGGATGAAGCATTCAAACAGAAGGAAAAGAATATTGGTAAAGTACAACAGCAAGTATCACAAGAAAGTAAAAATGTTGTAGAATTAAAGCAGCCAACAATATCAATTGAAGGAAAATCAGAAAATATGCAGAAGGTGACAGAAAAGGGAGGTAAGAAATCTGCAAATGTTAAGCCTCCTCCTTTCTATGTCTCTTTAATCATTGGAAACAAATTAGTGCATACTTGTATGGTTGACAGTGGTGCAACCAACACTGTCATGCCAAAGAGTATAGCTGATATATTGGATTTGAAGTATGAACCTCTTGAGAAAGGAGTTGTTCAACTTGATAGTTCTTTAGTTAAAACTATTGGGGTTGTTAAAAATGCAAGTCTAATCTTGCACTCATGTCCAAATTTCTCCATTTCCCAAGATATTTTTGTCATAGATCTACCACCTTACTTTGCTCTATGTTTATAAAGAGACTTCACAGCCAAGATAGATGGATATTTCTCATCAGATTAGTCTCACTTGTATTTTAGAACTAGGTATGGTGCTAAGGTGACCATAAAGTAAGAGTTATGGGCCAAAGACCATATAGAGCCTTATAATCCTAGCCCCATAAATGCAAGTTGTGTGATCATGGATCCAGATGAAATCAATGAGATTTCATCTTATAACACACAAACTGAAGAATATCCCAATATGGTTCTTGATGATTTGGTAGCTAGAAATGACCAAGAAATGGATGTGTTTGATGCTGGTTTTGGTAATTATGTGATGTTAGAATCTGATTCAGTTGTTCCTAATCTGATTAAAGATCAATGTTCTAAATCTGAATTATCTAACCAGCTATGGGATTTGTATTTTGATGGGTCTAAGAACAAGGATGGCATTGGTGTAGGAGTTATGTTGATTTCACCTCAAGGTGATAGATTTTATGTTGCTTATCAGTTATCTTTTCCATGTTCTAACAATGTAGCGGAGTATGAAAGCTTGATCCAAGGCTTGGAGTGGGCTAGGAAAAGAGGAATCAAATTTTTAAGGGCATTTGGGGACAGTGAGTTGATAGTGAGACAGGTAAGAGGTATTAATGCTGTTAAAAATTATCTCCTAAAGCTATACAAGTCAAGAGTGTTTGATATTTTGACATATTTTGATACCTTTAATCTCATTTCCATACCTAGAAGGAAAAATATACATGCTGATAGATTGGATGGTATTGGTGCACATGCTTCAATTACAAAAAATAAAGGACTGATTTTAGACTAGTCACATATTAAAATTGTGGCAAGACCATCTATTGTTGACAATGATATTAATTGGTAAGTATTTTACACTGATGAACGCATCTTAAGTTTTATGACAGAAACTGAAGAGTTTATTGCTCCTAAAAGAGAAAGCTATGATCAACAAATTGAGAACCAAGTTATTCAACTAAAGAGTAATAAGCCTCTGAGGGGAGTGGTCAACCTAGAATCAGCCTTTAATTTTGATGATCAATTCAAAAAAGGTAAAATCAGTTTGCTGGTTAAAGAGGATCATAATGAGGAAGTGGAGATCTTTAGAGATAAGTATCTTAAGGTTGGTAAAATAAACTCTCTTAGGGAAAAAGAGTTGTTTATTGATCTTTTCAGAGAATATAGTGATGTATTTGCTTGGGATTATGCTGATTTAAAAGGATTTGATCCCCAACTAACTCAACACACCATAGAGGTAGAACCAAATGCAAAACCAATCAGGCAAAGGCAAAGGCCCATAAACCCCAAATTAGAGCCTTTAATGCTGAAAGAACTAAGAAAGCTCTTAGATTGAGGCATAGTGTTCCCAATAAAGCATACATCATGGGTTTCGAATCTAGTTCCACTGAGGAAGAAAAATGGAGAGATAAGACTCTATGTAGATTTTAGAGACCTTAATAGGGCATCTCTAAAAGATAGGCATCCCCTCCCTTCCACGGAACAGATCCTTCAATATGTTTCTGGCTCTAAAAGATTCTCACTCTTGGATGGATATTCTGGTTATAATCAGATTTTAGTTAAGGAATCTAGTCAATTCAAAATAGCCTTTACTAATAAATGGGGTACAATGGCCTACCGAAGGATGCCATTTGGGTTGTCAAATGCAGGGGCCACTTTTCAGAAAGCAATGGACATGGCTTTCAAAAACTTAATGTATAAATTTGTTTTGGTATATCTAGATGATGTTACCATTTACAGCAAGATTGCAAACCAACATATTGATCATTTGAAACAAATTTTGCAGAGATGTAGAGAGTTTGGAATCTCTTTTAACCCATAGAAGTCTGTCTTTGCAGTACATGAAGGCAAACTTTTAGGGTATCAAGTGTCTAAAGAAGGTACAACAATTGATCCTGAAAGGATTCATGCATTTCTTGAGCTGTCACTGCCTAAACATAAAAAGGGATTGCAAAGTTTAATTGGAGGGATAAATTTTGTTAGATGTTTTATTCCCAATATTGCATATTTATTGAAACCTTTGACTTCTATGTTGAAAAAGGATGTACCTTTCAGCTGGACTACTGAGGGAAAGGAGAGTTTTGAGCAAATCAAGAATGCCTTATCTTCAGCCCCTACATTAGCTAATACTGATCTCTCTAAGGATTTTTTTTTATATGCTTATGGTGGTATTGGGCACAGTTTTAGCAATGCTAGTGCAAAAGAATGAAGAAGGACAAGAGCAGCCAGTAGCCTTTTTTAGCAAAGATATGAATAGTTATGAGGAAAAATATAGCTTTGTGGAAAGACATGTGCTAGCTGTTATAAAGGCCTTAAAGAAGTTTAAGCATCTGGTTGCTAGGAATAAAATACATCTAATGATTGCACACCCTACCATTAAAGAGTTTCTATTGAATAAAGATGTAAGTGAAAAAAGGGTAGGGTGGATAACTAAAGTCATGGAGTATGATGTACAAATTCATGTAACCAAGCTGGTTTGAGGAAAAGGTTTATGTGCTCAGATGGTAGAAGGAGAAGATCAGGTTAAAACTACTGAAGAGACCATCCTCCTCCAAGGTAATTCTGTACTTATTAATGATTCAACATCTTGGTTATCAGATATGACTATATTTTTGCAAACTAGTCAATATCCAATACACCTTGACAGAGCCAAGAGAAGGTACTTTAGGCTTCAATCTATTCCTTATGTACTAATTGATAACATTATGTATAGGAAAGATTTTGCTGCTATGCTTCTTAAATGTATAGATTGTATGGATCAAAACAAGATTCTATCTAAATTTCATGAAGGATCTTGTGGAGGGCATTTTAGCCCCAAGACTACAGCATGTAAGATTCTAAGAGCTGGCTATTATTGGCCAAATTTATTCAAGGACGCTCATTCATGGACAAGAAGGTGCCAAATTTGTGCTATGTTTGCAGGAAAGCAAAGGTTGGCAACATTACCATTGAAACCAATCATTGCTGATCAACCATTCAACAAGTGGGGAGTGGACTTTATTGGCCCAATAAGCCCTAACTCCAATGTAAGGCATAGATGGATCTTAACTACCACAGATTATTTCACTAGATGGACTGAGGCAATTGCACTAAAAGAATCTTCTGAAAATGTTGTTCTAAATTTCTATGATGATATTATTACAAGGTTTGGAGTTCCTCAGTCAATCATATCAGATAATGCTTTAGCCTTTATTGGAACAGCTATAATAGAATGGGCTATCAAGAATGGTATTTACTTAAGTACTTCTTCTAATTACTACCCACAGGGTAATGGTCTTGCAGAATCTACCAATAAAAACTTAATCAGGATCATCAAGAAGACTTTGCAAGGAAATAAGAGGGATTGGCACTCTAAGTTGAAGGCACCTCTGTGGTTGGATAGAATTACACCTAACCAGGTTATTGGGAATTCACCCTATGTTCTTGTTTATGGCAAAGAGGCTAGATTGCCTATATCTACAGAATTCCCTGCACTGCAACTAGCTGATCAAATGCTACTTTTTGAAGAAGATCCCCTTGCCTTAAGGTATGTCATTTTATTTCAATTAGAAGAAGAAAGGAGAAAGGCATTTGAAACTATGGAATTGGTACAAGCACAAACTAAGAGGTCTTTTGACAAGAAGACTACATCCAGGGATTACAAAGAAGGTGATCTAGTACTTAAGTGGGATGTACTAAAGTGTAGGCCAGGGTAGCATGATAAATTTGATAACTTTTTGGCAGGCCCTTTTGTTATTATAGCCTGCAAGGAAAACAATGCTTATCATTTGTCCACAAATGAAGGAGAAGTTCTACAAATTCCAGTTAATGGAATACACCTCAATCTTTACTTTGAGGATTAGGTTTTAGTCTAGGTTTCATTTTCAATAAGTGTTGTACAAGTACATAGGTATTTAGGTTGCATTAGGTCTAGGATAGCTACATTTTTGTTTCAATAATGATTGCATTCATGGTTTCAGGTTTCCTAACTCCATTGCCCAAGGATAAAGGTCTAGGTTTGTGTCTAGCAGGAAGACATCTAGCAGAAGTCGCCAAAATTGTTATCCTAATTTTTAGCATGCATTAAAATAATCATAAATAGGAAGAGATTGAATTTTAGAAGTCCCATTAATATTATCCTTTAGGTATTATTAATAAACATTTTTTAATTACATTCATTTTCAAAAAATTTCATTTTGTACTCTAAGAGTTTATCACATTCCAGAATTTTTAAATTACAATTTTGATCAATTACATTGTGCTTTCAAGCTAAATGTATTATACAAAAGTTATTTCATCTTTCTTTTCATGTCAAAACAATAGTACATTGCAGAATAAAAGGCATAATTGAAAGTATGGAGTAGAGGTCCCATGCATTACCTTGTGGTTGGTTTCTCGATTCTTGCATATTAGGTCTCCATTGCTGGTTGCATATCAGGTCCTAGGTCTGCATAGTCCATCTTCATCTGCATATAGGTCTTTTAGGGTTTACCTACATCATAAGAGAAAATGGGGTGTTAGATCCAGTTGGATCTAAGCAATACATGCAACATAAACAACACACAATCAATCCTTCTCAAAACTGCATATCAATCTGATGAAATCAATGTAATGAGAAAACATTCATCTATAATATCTGAAGAATAGTATTAAAGGGACTTATTCCAAACATGAAACCTTTTGCTATGTATGATCACTTTGATATATGTTATTCTTCTCTATATAATCCGATATCTGAATGAAAGGGACTTAGTATTACCATCTGAGAAACCTTTTTCATGATTAGATCAACCTATGAGTTCAACAAATGATACAAACTAACCAACACTCATGAGTGAATGTCATCTTACATTCACTCACAAATATTAATTGGTGCATATGATTTGATGACCAAATAAATTGAGTGGTATTTTGCGTGCAAATGGATATGTATTTATAGCTGAATGTAGGAAACAAAAGAAAATGATGCAGTGGATGTCACGAGCCCATGCTCAAACTTCACATAAGCCATTATATGTAGAAGGGTTGTTGATATCTCAGAAGGTTACTGCTCACATACATAAGAAAGATAAAATGTAGACACATGAAGGAGTCAAAAGATGCTAGAGGAAGGACATGAACAAAGGAAGCTGGAGAATTGCAGAATTGAAAGACTCTAAAAATTCACTGTCTTTATGCAAATAATAGAGAATGAGAAAATTTTGTTACATCAAGTACTTCTTCATATATGTGTTGCTTCAAAACATCTATTAAAAGTTTACTTGGAAGATCAAAGTTGAAAACTCATGCATAAAGAAGTGTGCATAAACTGTATTAAATGAGAAGATGTCATTGTAGTCATTTTAAAACAACTGAATTTGACAGAGTAAAATCATGAAACAAAAGTGTGAAAAACTACAAGTTAGGACAAAAATTAACAGTCTCAAATCAGCATGGGTGTGCACATATAGAAAACATGCATGATAAGATACCCAGGAGCTTCATCAAATGAGATCATGCTTAATAGTTCTGAAATATTGCAGTGCATAATGTGTTTTAGACAAATTGTCGAGACAGTTTCCTTTTGCGGAGTTTACATCTCATATTGATGTCTTGAAAAAATGTACATTCATAATAACACTACAGAGAATGTAATGTTTGTATATGCAGATTGAGTTTAATATTTTGAAGTGAAACCCATGGGAGTCACGAGCCCGTGCTCGAACCCCATGGGTTTGTTCTTTCCCATATGTACTTCAAAAGTGAAACAGTATATTTTAACATCAAAGACAGCAACATATTCAACATATTTATGCTTACATGCTAAAGAGATGCTCAGTATTATCAGAAAAACTGTAAACTAAAAGTTCTTTTCAACAAAAGGTTGCAGTTTAAATATCTTATGTGTATTTTTTCAGATAGTGGAGTGTCATCAAACAGGGAAGCATATATTGTTCTTACTAAATTTTTGTATTTGCAGATAGCAAGAATGATGTTTTTGTTAAAACATTTAAACAATACAAAACCCGTCTTTTACTTCAAAGTAGAAACATGCATTAACCCGACAACTTCAAGAGCAAATCCATGTGGCTATTTTAAAATAATGTGGATGAAAGCATGTGAGAATGATAGTGAGGTTCGAGATTGAGCTGAGAGCACCGACATGCGTCAAACACTAAGAAAGTTCACATTGATGCAGAAAAATAGAATAAACAAATGACACAGGAGATGATCACTTATCTGTATGTACAAAAGTTGCTCAGTACATTATACTTTCAATTCATGGTTATATCAACTCGCAAAAAAATGTGAAGCTTATGACTGAAACATGACATAAGAGTTGAAATCAGATACACCCACAACATCTTTCAGTCTGCTGGTAAACAAATTGTTCTTTTGAATGTAACTCTAAAATACCCAAAACTTGTTTAAGAACAATCTAATACAATAGTTGGGAAATAGTTACTTGAAAACCTATTTTCCCTCTAAATTGGAAGGTACAGCTCCCTTATATGAATAATATTCAATGAATTTTAATCATTCCTAATCTAACAGGGGTATGCTCTTAACCCGAGAGAAGGAGAGGTAAACCAAGCTAAATCTAGATAGGAAATAGCTCAAGCAAAGTAAATACAATCCTAAATCTAGCCAATTCTGAGACTTTATCAAACATATTAATTCCCAAAACTGGTAATGCATGGACAATTACTAAAAATTCAGATGCAAGACTGAAAGCTAACAATATAATGATATTGAGTCGACCTATATCATAAGAACGTTCCCAAAACTTAGAATAGCAACTGATTTTCCCCTTAATTAGCCGTATCAAATCATAATACAGAATTCTGGTTCAAACATAGATTACAAATCTAGCTCAAAAGAGACGTTTGAATTCAACAAAAAGATAAATGAAATGCAATGGAATAGTTAAAGAAATGGCACTCAGACATACACAATTGACTCAGCAACAATGATATCCTTCACACCAAAATTTAGCCGACCCTTGTATTGATTTTGGGAAAAATACATATAGAGTTCTAGATTGGACCGTTACAAAAAGGAGTAACTAAAATGGTTTAACTTCCCCAACTAGAAATGATAACCAAAGGTTTATTCATTACAAAACTTTAATAAAAATAGCACAAGGGGAGAATATGTTTATGATTCAGTTTCCTTCCCCTTATCTAATTTGGCCCTATAGGCAATCACAGTAGTGATGACTTGGATGAGCTCTTCATGTCTATTGACGTGGAAATTGGTGTAACAGATGAGCCATCTAGAATTTTCTTTGGCTAGAGTCTTGATTGCTTCAGTCTGGTCTTTTAGTTCCTCCATAGCCCTAAAGATGCATCCACTCAATTGCTAGAGTTCTGGCACCTTGTCTAAATGAGTTGAAGACTGCTCTGCTAACTTGTGCAGATAATCTGTGAATGACTTCTGCATGTTGGCTACTCCAACTATCGCTTTGCCTTCACCACTAGTTTTCGATTCCACATGAAGTCCTAGGAGGAGTTTATAGTCTTTACTTTTCCCCTCTTTCACTTTAACATCTGTTTGTTGTAGTCCAGTCTCGGCCTGAATGATGATCTCAATTTTGAACTCCAGACTTTGGAGCCATTCGATCAGGGTCTCATCACCCTTCTGTAGGATCTTAGCTTTTAGGGCCTCCTTAGTCTTCATCTTCAATGCCACATGCAACATGACTATGCATTCTTGGCATCTTACTCTTTCTGCAGTGAGTGTCTGTAAATTCTTCTCAATGTTGCTCTTCTCTGTTTCTAGCCTTAGAACAACATTACCCAACTACTCAATGATCGCTAGGCCTTCTGACTTGAGCCTCTTGATCCACCTCTTACCAATTTTCCCATAATGTTGATCTTCTTGCAACTTAGCCAGAATGGCTTGGTTCTCAGCAGCACTGGGATTGAAATAAGTTTGGGTACTGGGAGCGCTCGCAATAGGAGTTAGGAGCAACCTGATGAAGTTAGTTAGGTGAGCAACTTATGCCTTAAGATAAATTTTGGAAGTCTTGAGATCTTCTAGCTCTTCCTCTATTACTACATTAGTGGATTTCCACCAATCCACCTTGGTATCATGTTGAGCCAATCCCATATCAAATGACTGCAACTTAAAGTCAAAAGCCATCAGATCTTTGAGTCTGCCTTCTTTAGTGGGCTTGGCTACTTCCATGGTAAAGTGCCCTATCTCAGGATCACGACCCATAGTAGACATTGTATTTACACTCTTATGCTTTCTTGCAGTAGCCTTGGGTTGAAAAGCCTATGATAGAGTGTCTTGGCTGGGAATTGCTTCTCCCACTCTCTTCCTCTTGCACTCTAGAGTGCTTGCTATCCACAACTCTGCGTTGGTGACCTTGCTGGCAAAGACCAACTCTTCGATGAACAACTTCCTTATGAGTGGGGGAGTAGTTTTAGGGTGGGAAGCGAATAGATTCACTGAAGTAGGTGAGGAGGAGAATAGTTTTACACTTTGAGAAACCTCCTGTTTCTCTCCACCTCTCTTATCCGATTCTGTAGAGGTACTAGGGCTATCCTCTCCAACTTCAACTATAATAGGGGATACCCTCTTTGGAGTTTCTTGGGTCAAATTCCCAGTTGAAGTATCTACAAAAATAACATTAATCGGCTGTTTGGACTCTATAGCTTTAGAAATCTTAGATGTTGACTTAATTTGGTCCATCAAGATTGCTTCTTCTGTAACTCCAATATCTGGGAGAGGACCCTCTCCACAGGTCTTCTCTGAGAGAGAAGCTTTCTTAGGAGGCTCATCACCTCCTCCCAATGGTTGAATTGATCCCTTTGTAATGGTAGAGATTGTTGCTGAGGAAGTGGTTGTGACACCAGTAGTTTCCTTCGCTGAAGTACGCTAAGTGGGAGGCTTCCTTTCTAACCTCTTCCTTCGGCCTGCAGTCCACTCAACCCATTGAACTATTCTTTTGTAAATGCCCCCATAAGAGCCTACAAGTCACTTACTGCCTAGTCTAGCATAGGCTCTGAGATGATAGGGGTGGAATTTATCTTCTCCAAGTATGTGTCATCATAAGATGATTGCCATCATCTTCTAGCCCTTCTGTACTGCAATGTTAACATTGAACTTTTTGATCTGTTCAATGGTTAACCGGGCATAGAATCTTTCCCTACTCTCTAGGTCATCTTTGCAATCGGCCTAATAGTCTTCAATAATAGGAACATGGTGAATGGCCCAACTCATCTGTAAGACATCTTTGGCATAATTAACCGGATCATACTGTGGCCTCAGAACATCATATGTTTCTAGAGAGAACTTTTTCGATAATGTTTTAAGAACATTCTTCACCTCTAACCGGGATGCACATTTGTAAGCTCCGATGGTCATTGGGAATTTGTATCCTTTCTTCTTTACCTCTGAATAGATCAGGTTTACCTAGAGTACTTGCCTCATTACTTTGATTAGCACGATCATGTCAGTAGGGTATCTGGGTAGCTTCAAAGGAAATTCATCAAAACTTGCAAGACGAAGATATGAGAAATCTCCGAACTAAATGAAATAGTGTTTGAATTTTCTTAAAAAAGCCATGGCTTCAGGAGAAAATCTCCTCTCCGGACAACCTTGTAGCTCCCTGCATAGTCTCATTGTAAATGCATCATTAACCATGAGATAATCAACATAACTATTTTGTAGTTGCAAAGAAGGGAAAAACTCATAACTTTTCACATCATCTGGGAATTCCTCTAATCTAAGAAGTCCAGGCCAGATTTGAATAGTAGCTAAAATATATAAGAGAACAGAAGACATGTAAAATTCATTCTGGAACTTAGCCCTATTAAGGCCCAGTCAATGAAATGATGCTGAGAATAGATTATTTGGACTAGGAAGAAATGTTGTTCAATAAAATTAAAAGCTTCACCCTCACCTCTAATCTTGTGAAGTAATACCAGGATGTCCATGATCTCAAGTTTCAGATTTGTGCCAAATAATGTTTTAGGTAACTTGCCCTTGGCGCTCTTGGGTTCTTTAAACCATGACTTCATAATCTCTCTTTTCCAGACTGGTCTCTTCGCTGAATATTCAGAAACCGCCTGGCTATAAGTCATCTCAAAGTATTCCACCTACTCTAGGATGCAGAGAGAATTCTAGATAGATTCTCTATCAATGGAGAGGAGCACCATATTGTTTGGTAGGAGAATTTGCTTGGTGTTCAGTTGTATCGGGCTATGCATTCCCAGACCAACTTAGGAGCTTGAACAGCTACAGGGAAACTGACGGCTTTGACTAACCCACTTTCCTTAAGCTTCTCAGTGATAGGGTGTATCTGATCCACTCTCAATCTATTCTGAAAGTTTTTTATGTCAAAGAACTTTAGTGAGGCATCTGAGATTTTGTGCCACTCGGAGGTAATGCCATTCATTCCGTCAAATCCCACAAATCTAGAAGCCATGTGAGTATGATTCACCTTGGAGATTCGAATTTCTCTTCAAAAAACAAAGACAATGAGAAAATGGTCTTATCTACTTCGAATTCAAACAATTTGGTGAACAATGGTGGTTCTAGTTTGAAATCTTCAACTAATTTTATACTTTTTGAATTCTTACTGTTTAACGACTGACTTACCGTGCCACATGAATGAAAAAACCTTTAAATTAATGAACAAGTCTGTTACAAAGTAAAATGGCCTTATTTGAATTAATTACATTTCTTTACATGCCATTAGAAAACATTCTTTGACTTTAGTAACCATAATGGTAACTTTCTTGAAGCGGCAGAAAATTACTTTTCCACTTGTCCTTTGGGAAGAAAAACCCTTTTGGAATGCTCTTTGTCTGAAAGTCTGCCAAAGGAGAATTCTGGCATATAGGGGTACCAAAATGATATATATTGGTTCCATAGGCTTCCTTATATGTTGGATCTCTTATGGGATGGATTCTACCTCAAAACTTCTTCACCTTGATAGTTTGGCAGAAAATGCATCTTCTAAGTCGAAACCCGCCGGTAGGAGCATAGGAGAAACCATTTTCCACTTTTCTGCCTATGGCGAATTCCATGAAATCTTCTTTGTTTGATCATTTCTTTCATTTCCCATAGGTCCGATATGAGTGTTTGAAGCTTTCTTGTTCCTGGTTTCCTCATTTTCCATCTTTATTTACCTCTGATTTTCTTAAGTATGTCAATTGCAGAAAGTGCACCCCATATGTGATTTTCTGCCATGGAGAAGCCAAAACTTGATTTCCCGCCAATGTTGCAACTTGAAGATATGAGGCAAAGTATTTCATCTGTATATGATTTTGAAGTTAGAATCTTTTTAAAACACAACCTTTACCGGATTAGGGACTTAACCTACCTGATAAAATATGGTTTTCAGACCCAGAATCCCCCTAGCTTAGGAAAGAGAAGTCAAGTTAGGGAAATATGATAAAGGCCTTCTATCCTAAGGGGACTTCTAGACTTAGACTCTGGACTTGCATGAAACTTCCATGACTATTACTACACATAAAATATCCATTTTTATCTTGAGGTATAAAGACCAAAAGTGGGGCAACAACTGGCTCTATCTGGGGACTTGGACATTCACATGTCTAAGCAAGGACATCAAATCTCTAGTTTTGCAAAGCTCAACAAAAAGGTGGCTCACAACAAAACTAAAGCAAGACGTAGAAAGGAAAGAAGAAAGGATACCTAACTAGGAAAAGAAAAATAGGAACTAAACGTAACTATTGTACAACACAGGGGTTACCTGCTTTCACTTTAGATCTGATAAAGATTCAGATCCTGACCATTATACATCAGGGGTAGTACCTCTCCATCTAGATAAGTCAATTTGAAAGAATTTTTATTGAACACCTGATGGATTTTGAAAGGTCCTTTCCACAATGTTTTGAATTTCCCGTGCATGCCTTTGGGTGCCCTACGCTTGTCCCACAATAACACCATGTCTCCCTCCATAAATTTCTAGGGCCTTCTCTTTTTATCGAACAGGTTCTTCACACGCATCTGATGATGTGTGATATGATCAACCATTTTCACTCTTTCTTCTTCCAATTTTCTGAAATACAGGATCCTCTTTTCTAGACCATCTTCATATATGCCATATTCTACTACTATCTTCAGTTTGCAAGTTGCTAATTCTAATGGCAATGGGAGGCTAGCTTCTACCCAGTAGACAAGTTCAAAAGGAGATATGCCAATGGCTCTTTTGGGGGTCACTCTATCCTCCCAGAGGGCTTATTAGATCTTTTTCTACCAATTTCTCTGATTTTCTGCCACGAGCTTTTTCATGATGTTCACCAAATTTTTGTTGCTAGACTCCGCTTGACCGTTCCCTTGAGGGAAATAATCAGAAGAATGACTGATCATGATGCTGTACTCAAAATTTTTTTTTGTAATTTCTTGAGAAGAAAATTATGTGGCATTATCCATAACCAACTTAATAGGTATACCAAATCTCACCAGAATGTTTTCTTTGGTGAACTCACATACTACCTCTGAAGTAGTTTTTTTGGTTGACTTGGCTTCCACCCATTTGTGAAGTAGTTAGTTGCAGTAATTATTTAAGTATGACCTACACTGGACACAGGGCTTATAGGACTGATAAAATCAAGTCCCCACTGTTGGAATGGCCCTTCAATTATCACTAGTCTGAGGGGCAACGCTGCTAACTGTGGCTTCCCGGTGAACATCTTGCATTTTTCGCATCTTGCCACCCACTAGTATGCATCTTTAAACATTCCTGGCCAGTAATAACACTGTCTCAAAATATTGAATGCAGTGACTGATGAGGAGAAGTGTCCCCCGTAGGCTTCATCATGGAAAACCTTTAACAGCTTCTCTTGCTATTGTTTATCAACACATCGAAGGAATGTTCCATCTATAGATCTTTTATATAGTCTATCCTCCCAGATTACATATTTAGAAGCCTTCAGTTTTAGGTCTCTCCTTTTCTTTGAAGTTAATCCTTTAGGACATTCACCATAGGTCAAGAAATACACAATGTTTTCAAACCATGGGTCTTTCATACTTACCAACAAAACCAACTGTGTAGCTCTTGGGCCTTTGTCTGCTTGATTTTCTGCCATTGCTTTGCACAAGGGGTTCCCTCTTACTAACTTGGTAGGTTTGATATCTATGTCATATTCTTGGGTTTTGGCTACCCATGTGCCTCGGTTGTTACATCCCACATCTTATTGAGTCAAAATTCTCTTCACTGCAACATCAGGTACATACACCAGGGAGTGGGAATGTAGGATATAAAACCTAAAATTTTTAAGAGCTTTTACCACTGCGAAAGCGTTCTTTTCATTCTGAGAATATCTCAGCTCATGGTTCTTTAGAGATGTACTCATGAAAGTGATGGGGGCTTGAATTCCCTCTTCATTCTCTTGCATCAGGATGGATGACAGGGTATGTTCAGAAGAATAACAATAGACTACAAAATCTTTCTTATAGTTTGGGTGGCATAATACTGGGGTGTTAGCTATGGCGTCCTTGATGCTTTTTAAAGATTGCTTACCAAGATCATTCCATTTGAAATTCACATTCCCCTTCATCATATCAATAATGTGTTTAGTAATTTCAGAGAAATCAGGGACAAACCTTCTAAGGAAGTTGACTTGACCAAAAAAGGACTTCACTCCAGTTTTATTCACCGGTAAACTCAGTTGCTGAATATCTCTCACTCTTTTGGGATTGATCCTTATACCTTCTTGGGAGACTATGTGACTCAATAGCTTCCCTTCAGTTATGAAAAACACTGATTTCTTGGGATTCAATGAAATCCCGTCCTCTCGGCACCTTTGCAATACTCTTCTTAGATCATTTATATGATCTACTCTCTTTTTAGAGAACACGGTAAGATCATCCAGATACATACC